>JAZHYW010042108.1:0-12225 GCA_037355805.1 Ixodes ricinus | reverse complement strand
AAACTGTTATTGCATACATAACATATTGCTTTTTGTGGCGTAACGGCGTCTTCGCGTTGCTTCACCCATGTTTCGCTAAGTGAAAATTACCTCGACTACCGAGATTCCTTGTAGCTCGTTTGTTTTCCACGTCTCTACGCGAGGCGCAGCCTAATTCGCGTGCGTGCACGTATGTTGTACGCACAGAAACCACACATTTTCTTAACGATTTTATTTGTTTTGTTGCAAGCGAAAACATTAAGAGAAAATTGGAACGGCGAATCGGGTACAACGTAGACGCAGCGGCGCAATCGATAATTTTTTTCCTTATAAAATTAGGGGGTTCGGTGGAAAATTGTCCGTTTCGAAACGGTTTACCCAAACCCTCCTGGAGGGGAAAACGAAAAAAATCGATACCTACAATTAGAGTCAGGCAAACGTTTATTCGATCAAAGAATGGAACAGAAACATGGTTTTTGTAGAAGAATGAACCACAGAGGAGAGTAGACGAAATGTGTGCACGATCGAAGTAACAACATTTAAAAAAATACCTTATAATGGATGATTTACACGACACGCACGCGACCGCGTGTTATTAAGGACGAACAAAACACGGGAAGAATGATTAGCGGAGAAATAAACTAACAACGCATAAAGTAACAAGAACAATAAAATAATGTTTCCAAAAATTTTAGTAAGTAGCGAGAAAAAAAAAAAAGACCAAGAAGAGGGTATTACGGAAATTAGTAGTTTCTAGCTACTCCAACGCTTTAGCCTTTCAAAGTTCTTTATTTCTTTTTCTTTTCTTATTAGCTGTTTACATTTTTAAATTATGCCTGAGTTAGTGGTATAGGTCGTCACGAAATGAATAACGCAATAAGTTGTCTTTATTTTCTTTCTTTTTTTTTTCATTCGATATATAATCAGCAGAGAGGCTCAGATGTGAACTTGAAGTAAACCTCCAGTATTCGCGCGGTTGTAATACGAATTCTTCAGATTTCGTTCCTGCGTTTTTCTCTCCGCCTCTTTCTCCCTTTTTTTTTTCTGCGTGCGTATTGGCGTGTATATGCCTGTATTACGCAACAAAATCGTAATGGTAATCAAGTCGTCTCCAAGAGAATAAAATCAGAGGTCTAAGCCTAATTGCCTAACCGACGTTGCTCAACATCGAAAACAAAATATCCCGCGGCATTAATGCACAAGAAATCACAAACCTGAAACAAAACGTTATGACCCCTCCACTGAAACTTTTTTCTTCAGCCTATACAGTTCCACACTTAACAAAGCGATGCACCAATTTTTTTTTGCTCACATTTTGTTTTGAACGAATTCCTGACGTTAAAGACCTATGAAACACGCGTTCGTTCGCCACACGCAATAGAAGTCCCCTAAAAATTAAAGGAAAACGAGCAGCGTTCACCCTCTCGACCCGCAGCCAGAACAAGGGGCCAGGTGATGGAATCGATTATATGCCGGCAATGTTGATCATTGCCACGCGCTGGGGTTGACGACATGGACACGCGCTGATTTCCAAACACTGCTATGGTTCTGCTTAGAGTATCGGCACTCCGTTCCTCGACATTGTCGCGGGCGCTGCCATTTTGGGGCTTGTATACGAGCAGACGCAACTGTCGATCGTCATGATTGAAAAGTGCGACTTCCTTAACATTAGATTCGGTGTTAGGAAGCTCGTGCAATATTGATTATCTCTGTAGCGAACTGCTTGTTCATTTGTTGAAGGCGAAAAAGCGTTTCCGTGATTTCAGATAAAGCTTCAGATAACTGCTTGTCATGATTTTAAGCCACAATATGGCCATGTCGTTACTCCGAATCTTAGCTTATTTAGTGGCACATCAGTTCTTCTATTGTCGTCAGTGCAGCGATTCGACACGGGCATAGCTCTCCTATACTCACAAAGCCCGGCAGTCCGACGACGGAGCCATTGAGTGCCCGGTCGCAGATTTCGAGCGCGAGGATCTGGTAGCACAGAGCATCGTCTCGGGGAGCCCTGTAGTCAGCGCACAGCTTCGCACTGGCAAGGACCTGAAAACAGGTTTTCAAACACGACGAAAAAATAAGCCGGAAAGCCCAAGCGAACGCGAGAAGCATGAGCGGACATTCCAACGCTGCCCGCAGTACGTGTGTCTGCGGCCCCGCCGGCGGTGTGTGGCCCGTTACATGCCTCTTGTCTGCCGCTCTACCTTTTCACTCTTTGCATGCTCGCGTCTCTGGCCATCTGCCAGGCTTGTCAGTGTAGAGGAGGCTGTGACACGGCCACTACCCGAATGATTGTCGAGCTATTGATTATCACGAGTCCGAATCAAGCGCTCACGCAATGCTTGGGTTCGTACTTAAACCGCATTCTAAATATCGTCACCGTGGGTGACGATATTTCGAATGCGATTCCCTCCCAATTCCGTCAGCAATTCCGTGAATGCATTTGCGCATTAGCAGAACTTAAAAGTAAAGGTCGCTACTAATATTTTTCAAATCTTTTAATTTTTTGGACACAAAAACCAAACTTAGAGCAAAACATTTTTTCTCTTTTTAGGAACCTCTTTTTCCAACTTTTATATGTTGCATCAAAACTACGAAGGTCCCTTGAAGAGAGAAAATTCCTACAACCCCCCCCCCCAACAAAAAAAAAAAAAGAAAGAAAGAAAAAGTTTGATTTATTGAATTTTAATGATGCTCCAAACTAACCTTGCGTACCGCTTCGATGCCCGCTTCGTTTCATCCGCCTTTATAAGCCGCGTTGCACGACGGATTGTTCGACTTTGATTCAGTCGAGAGTGCTTAAGTTATACCAAATATTTCGTCTCCAACAACGTAGTTACATTCTGCCAACGACGACGAAACAGCGTTCATGGGGGCTTGATGGAGAGCCCCTCGAGGAGAGCAACGTTCCTGCGTGTTGAGTGAAAACTTTACGAGAAGTTAATCCCCGGTGCATTAGCCTTTCATCCTCAGGCTATAATTCCCGGTGTTCAGTCGCCCCGGCGCCTGTCAATCAAGGGCGAAATCTCGGGGGATTAATGAGCATCCCATGGGGTGGTCTCTACCTTCCAACGACCGAACTGCAGTGGTAACCCAAGACTCGATCTTTTAATGCGTGTAGTGTATAAGTTTTACGTGTGTTCGTATTAAATATGGGTTGACGATGTGTTCGTAATGGCGCACGGGTTGACAAGTTTGAACAAAAAAGTTTACTGCCTCTACTCTTTCAGACGAGGACATGAGGTCAGCCTTGTGTCCTGAGATCTAGGGGGGAAGGGGGGGGGAGTTTACGGTTTGAAAGTACGCGAACAGAACAATATAATTATATATTGTGAGGTCCTTGGAGATGGGCATGCTTGATAAGTTGATTGCATACACAGTGCCAAAGACTCTTATAGTGGCGAAGAACGCTTCCATGTGTATTCGATGATGCTCCATGGTGATCTTGGCACGACTGGCTTAGAACGAACCTCTGGAAGCTTCGAAGATTTGAATGTACCGAGATGGCGATTTCCATGGCAACGTAGACAGATCAGCCAATCGCCTTGCGAGGTTTGGTTGTCAGTATGTTAGTATCTGTTGGTGTCCGGCCAGTAGGTAGGGAAGGCCATGGCGCTACTTTCCCAGGATCCAGTGACTTTAGTTCCACCTAGAGCCACTAGCACGAGCAGCGCGATTAAAGTATCGTCACTCTGTTCCCCGATGTTGTTGTGGGCGTAGCCATCTTGGTGCTTGTGTAGAGCAGACGCAACTGCCGATCATCGTGACTCAAAAGTGCGACTTCCTCAGCATTATATTCGGTGTTAGGAAGCTCATGTAATTAAGCTTTGCTCTGTCGCGATCTGTTTAAACATTCGAGTAGGACAGAAAAGCCTCTCCTGTTATTTTAGATGAAGCTTCAGATGACTGGCAACCAGCGATTTTAAGCCACAATATAGCCAAGTGGCGTTACTCTGAAGTGTAGCTTATTTAGTGGCACTATGCGTTCACTTTTAAGCCGAGACTGCAGCCACCTAATTTCCCCAAAAGATGACGCCAGTGCCACAACGTCACCGCGTTGCGATGACTTCGGTCATCGGTGCTCTTTTGGATTTTTTCTGTTCAATAAACGTTTTCATCCATTCATCCATGTCATCAGCACAGTCATTACTTTGAAACTTTCTCCCGCTGAACGAGCACTCGCCTAAAATGCACGTCTCAAAGCATGCTCAAAGTCAGGAGCGCGGGCTAGCACGCGCGAGCGTAATTGGACTCGGGCATTATTTAGTTATTTGAAGAATAATGCCTGTTACTTTTGTGGGTCAAGACATGTAAGTGCATGTATCAGAGCAGGAGGTGCATATCTTAAAAATACATAATTTTTCAGTAAATGATAGTTAATGCTTGGCAATGATTAAACAATTGGAATCAAAAATTCATCTAAGCCACTGACGAACGAATCGAAAGTGGCGCTGCCTGTAATGCTATGACGCAGGCTATTCCAATCTCGGAAAGATGCTAGGAAAAAAGTATGTATTTAAATGTATATTTTCTACTTTGAAAATTACAAAGCTGGTTTCTCACGCTTCGGCCGTATGTCGCGACTGAGATTGTACATCAGGCAATCCTCGAACTTTATTCCGATCATTTCATGTATTAACTTGTGCAAACATTTCAAACGCTTTACTTTTCTGCGGGTCCAATAACTGGGTTAATTCACGTAACGCATAAAGGGATGACACAGACGTATGCAATGCCGTATGCATTATAAATAAATCGAAGTGCCTTTTTTTTATTTCTTTCAGTTGGTCAATAAATGACGGGGAATACGGGTCCCATAAAATATCCGTGTTTTCTAATAACGGGCGAATCAAAAAGTGCACACCACTAGCTTGGTTTCAGGAGTGCAATTGTCGCATAGTCCATCGTAAACTCCACAACTTTTCGGGACTAGTTTGGTATAATATTCTCGAAGTGAACGGACCAACATATGTTAGATGTGATGGTAAGTCCCAAATACTTGTAAGAAGTGACATATTCTAACGGTACTGAGTTGATAGGTTAGCAAAACAAAAATTGGGACTTATTTAATCTTACTCTCAAGGGCACTGTAATTTTTTTAACATTGAAATGTTTTTGCTACGCTTGACACCAGGTGAACACAGATTTTATGCTAACGTCTAAACAATTTTGATCGAAAATGTAATGACACTTTGAAAAACAAAACACAGTCAGAAAAAAAGAAACGGCACTGAATCTCTTGGTTTATCTACCTGTAGGTCGTTGATAAACATCAAAAAGAATAAAGGTCTGAGTACGGAGCCCGGTAATTCCTGCCAGGCACGTAGCCAGGATTTTGTTTGGGGTGGGCCTGCCCATGACAAAATGCTGTTTGAGGGGAAGGGGAGAGGAGGTCCCAGCAAAATGGAAGATTTCGGCTTGGGGGGCCCAGGCCCCGGCCCCCCCCCCCCCCCCTGAATACGTGCCTGACTCCTGCCAACTGCAATTACACCGCTTTACCAAGAGTCACATTATGTTGGCTGTTCATAAGGTATGAATCAACCCACCGTAAAAGGCAATCGTTATCGAGTATATGTTTAAGTTTATAAAGTAGCTTAGCTTCTTATGTGATACCAGAGCTGGCCAAATTACTCATATTTTGTAATTAAATTACATTACTAATTACTTTGTTGAAAATTGCTGAAATGTACTTAAATTACATTACAAATTACCACAGCCAGAAAGTAATTACTTGTCATTATAAATTACTTTTAAAAGTAATTACATTACTTTCGCATTACTTTTGTATACTTTTAAATATAAAGGAGCTATTGATAACTTCCTTTTACAGATAACTTTATTTACGTTATTTACACAGTTCATGGCACACAGCTAGAACTCTCTGTTGCATCCCAGAGCAGCTGCGCTCCAAAATTTTCGTCGGAGAGATCCCCTCTTGCAGGACAACGTTCACGTTGCCATGCTGAACAACCTTTCGGCCGGAGCAGACGAAGGTAGCCCGTGTTGAACTGCACGAAGAGACTCTTTCATCTTCGGAAAGCTCTCCAAAACTGAAAGTTCTGTGGTATCGCTGTGCTTCCAACGGTGGAATTTGTCAGCGTGTCTGACGATGCGCTTCTGTCCGCCTGATGCTGAAGAAACCATCGTCTGATCAGAACTTCTCCGCTGCCGGCTCTGGTCTCAACGTGTTCCGTTGCCGTTGCCGGCTCTGGTCTTTTTTTCCTGCTGCCGGCTCTTGCCTTACAAGCCCTATTTCTCACAGTGAAGATAACACAGAGAGGGTACGCAGCATGCATCAGAAAAAGTAGCGGAAACTTTCAAGAGGGGCCAGAATACGTCGAATGCAAAACCGCAAAACATGAGTAGAGAATCGCGCTGAGTGGGTTTCACAGTTCAAGAGCGTGGCAGAAAATGTCTAGCTGATAGCGGGCGCGAGAGTCGCACCAGCCGCATTAGCATCAGCAACATAGCGGCGGCCAAAGAGCGTTTTGGAAAGGTGTAGAGGAAAAGTAAAATAAAAAGAAAAGCACTCTTGTGTATTGTGGACACAAAAAATATGCCTGGTGCGAAAAAAGTAATTAGGTAATTTAATTACAATTACCGTCGCTGGAGTAATTCATTACATTACTAAATTACCTGCTACAAAAAGTAATGAATTACATTACTAATTACTGAAAAAGTAATTAAATTACTGTAATTTCATTACAGTAATTACATTACTGCCAGCTCTGTGTGATACCCTATCGAAGGCTTTGTGAAATCCCAAAAGATAGCGTCCACTTGGCCATCGTTATCCACTGTAGTCGCCAATTCATGGAACGGATCAAGAAGCTGAGTCACCGTTGAATAACGACGTCGGAACCCATGTTGATCTTTTACCAAAAATTCTACAGGTTCCAAGAAAGTTACAATGTTCTTAAAAGAAAATGTCGAAAACCTTGCTGCATAGTGCTCAGTGCGACATGCAGGTCTGTAATTGGAAACACACTTTTTATCTCCCTTCTATAAATTGGCACCACTGCAGCTACTTCACAATCTTGCGGCACGTCGCCAGCTCTGAAGCTGCAAGAGCATATCCCATAAAGAAAATTCGCACTCTATTCAGCCTCCTATTGAGGAATGAAGAATCCCGCCCGGGCCGCGTGACTTTTTAACGTCCAGTCGGAGAAGGCTATCAAAAATGCCACTTTCTGTCAGTACTGAATTACAAATTTCACGATGGTCATGGGTAAAAGGCGGAATTATAGAGTTATCCACGGTAGGAAAAAAGATATAAAAAGGGTTTATCTCACTTTTCGATACTCGGCGCATCGGTGAAATGAATGCCCGTTGTGGCCAAGTTGCTTGAGAGGTAAATTTGTTTGAGTCAGATGCGCATAAAAGTTTCTGGGGTTTTCCCTAAGAATGTTTGCCATTTTGATATTGTCAAGATGATACTTAGATGTACGCACGAGTTCACGTAGTTGTTGGCGAAAGGAAGGAAGCGTGCTTTTTAAACCTGGTTGGAACCTTTCAATCTTACGTTTTAGACGTAAAATGTCTTGTGTAACCAATAAACTTCGCTTCTTTTTTATAACGATATGTAACAAATATGTTAATTCAGGATAACACAACCTGCCTAAAAAGAACCATAACGTATCGACAGGTACTCCATTCTGATTGCTTATCTCAGAAAACTCGTCAAATGCTACTTCCAACATTTCGAAGATGCCGACATCTTCTGCCCGAGTGAAATCGCTGAACCGTTTCCATTTTGCGGTATCGCTCGTGTTTCGCCGGAAAGATGGGTTTCCGACAACAATTGCATGGTCAGATATGCCTTCCACGTTTGATATATTAACAACATTTCTGGCAGCAGTCTCAGATTAAAAACACCAAATCTAGTAAAGACTCATATTTCGACAGAAGCGTGCATGGGGCAGCTCACCACGTGGCGTAAAGTATTGCTAAAAGCAATATCTACAAGTAGCCTCGAGTGCGCACAGCTGCCTATGGGGATCATGTTGTCCCGGTCAATATCTGGCAGTTGATCATAAAATGGAACTGAAATTCCCAATGCAAATGAAACGACACTTACAGCTGAACAAAATGTAGCGAATATGCGGCGGCGAACAACGGACGAACTTCTAGCGGTATACGTTCACTTTGGGTGTCCAGAGTGAATGCCGCCGGGCGAAATTTGTCGCTTTCTTCGAAGCACATACGCTCCACACGATGCCGGCCTTCATAAAAAATCCCTTGGCCTTGTCACTAAAATAAAGGCTACTTATCTTTTTGTCATTTCTGCACAACAGTAAAGGTGTTTCCGAATCCATTGAGAAAATCAAACCGTATAGATGGAGTTTCGACAATGTTTACGTTTAGAAGGGTGTAATTCTCATAAAAATATGCATCCACTTTCTATTGAATGTCAATAAAAGAAAAATGTATAGTGACTGTAGATATTTTAAAGAAAATGTATCCACTTTTCTGTCCACTGTCTTTAGCTTTTTGGCCTTTTTTTGTAGTCTTTGTATAGAATTTAGTGTATAACAATTGGATAGAAATTGTATATAAATTATATAGAAAACAAAGGGATTTTACCAACGTTTCTATCCCTTTTTAATGGCGAAACAATGAGCACACGCACACAATGCTAAATTCAAGGCTGATTCAGTACAGTATAAAATAAGAAAAACAAGATCGAACGAATAATAAAATTAATAATAATAATAATATTTATTTAAGTGAAACAGTAATTTTTCTGATAAGTTAAGTGTACCACTAATTATGCTATGCATGTAAATTTGTAGATTATTGTACACATCGGATAACGCTAAGTATTGTCAGCTAAGGGAGCTAAGAATGATTTGAAGTCCACTCACGAAAGAATGCAAGAGTGAGGATGTCAAGTATGGTGAGCTAAGCATGACGATATGAAGCCTACTCAGACAAGTATACGACATATGTCAATTATAGTCAGCTAAAGAACAAAGAACAAACAGAGGGATACACACTATATATAGGTGCTCACGCCACCTGTCCTCAGAGTTTCAGACGGTAACACCGATGGTCTTTCTTGCTCCTCTTCAGGTTCATGCGGTCAGACGTCCACAGGACCAGGTATTATGAACACGTTTGATACCGGACACGGAGGCACGGTACGGGGCAGGTGAGGAGGCTACGTTCCGTTGGTGGCGTTTCCGACGGTAACGGGCAAGTAGGACTCAGGCGTCGCTATGCTTTCGGGCAGCAAGCCGGAGAGATCGACGTCGGAGAGCGCACCCACCACTGCGTAATTGATGCCGACAAACAAGGCGATGAGGACGCAGCCGATGGTGTAAGCTTTGTAGTTTGTCGGCTCAGCCGGAGCAGTACTGACACCCGTTGTGCTGGTCGTCGTTGTTGTTCCCTCTTTTCTTTGTCTTCTTCCTCGGTCGCCATCATGGACGCGGTGGATGGTGCGGTGGCCATCGGGCGTCTTCTTTCCAATGTTACGCGTTCAAGTGTCCGGTGGGTGCCGATGATCGAACGTGCGGCATCTGTCTCAAGTCCTCGAGTAGCGATGTGTTCCACTGCGCATGGCGCATTTCGGGTTTTTGTCGTTGTCGTCGTCTTCACTTAAAGGAATGCTGAATTGAAATCTGGATTCCACAAAGCACGGCACAAAATCGTGCATCGGGATGCTACAAACATCAAGGCATCACTCATACAGACGATATATCAAACGGATGACCGTATTTTCAAAAAAAAACGAGGCGCATTTGACAGATATGTTCACGTCTTGTTTCTCCGAGAAGGAGAGAGAACGGCCTCGCGTCTTCTCCGCTTCGCGGCCTTGAGGGGGCGAAACGAAGAGAGGAGGAAACGAGATATCTTGACGTCACGCGCCTCGTCGAGCCTCGTTCAATCTCGAACCTTTTTTTTCTAAAAAAATGGACGGCAGTTTGAGATATCGCCTTACGAGTAGTGTTGTAAGGATTGCATAGCGTCCCGCCTACAACTCCTGCATTGTTTTCTGAAATCCAAATTTCGGTTCACCTCCTTTAACACGAAGCACGGTAAATACCACAGATTATTAATAGTGCTTCACTGGACATTATGTCCCGCTACACGGGAGTGACGAGGCCTCATTTTAAGGCAGATTAACGTTCCGCTGTCCAAACGGCACAAGAGATTAAACACAAAGACACACACACACACATACACACGCACGCACGCACGCAAGCACAGAGAGAGGATTAGACGTTTGTGTCTAACCAACGTGAGTTTTGTCTGCATGTCAGAGCATGTTCTAGGGCCTTCTTGTCGAGGAGAACAAATCTGGTCATGTGAATTATTTTCTGCAGAATGCACGCGCTCAGCAGAAGGGCCACTATACAATGGCGGTTGATGTGGCGTCGATGCAAGCACAATACAGGAAGCATGCGCTGCTAATAAGAGCTCTCAAACTTACAGCTCAGATTGAATGGTGCAACGCTTAGATAATGTCTCGATTTTATTTGCACACTTATGCAGACGATCGAAAGCAGATTTCGCAAACTTGAAAGCCGCATGGGAAGCAAAAAGAAAAGTATCGAATACTGAAATCCAGCGTCGCGTGGGGTGAATCCAGCGATAACGGCTCGGAAAACATACAAAAGTTGACATTATACCCTAAATAGACCATTTGCTAGGTCATTACGCCAAGCATCAAGGAGAATGCAGGGACTGGTGTTCCACGCGCCACACGCGCACGCCTTCCCCCGCATAAAATATTCGCAGTAAATAGCCAAAATAAAGCGTTGACGGACGCGCGCAAGATACAATTTCGTTTTAGGTCTTTGCTTTAGACGGTTCGCATATTAAGCTGAGTTGCCAGCACGTGCATGGCGCGTGGAACAACCAATCCCTTCATTCTTCCTTGATGCTTGGGTAATATAGCAATAGGTCTATTGGGGAATGGTGTCAAAAAGCAGAAAGTTGCGGCTGCGAAAAACCAGGATCATCCCTGATTTCGTATGTCACGTGCCAAGATGCTCTTTTTGAACTGAATTCCACGTTTCATACGAAGCATAAGTAATGCAGGTGACTTCACTTACATGTCCAATCCCCACCCCTGCCCGTTGTTGCTATCTGGACGAGCATCGCACCGGCGTGCGGTCGTCGTATCACTACTGCGTGACGCAATCGTTAAAGGACGCTGCAGGCTTCCTGCGGTCAGCACTCGCACCGGCTTAAATTTTCTCATCTACAGCCGGGAGACTCGTCGCCCGTTGAGGCAGACCAAGTTCTAGGCTGTATAAACATGCACACGTGACACAACCCAATTTCTTCTTCTTTTTTTTTTTTTAGCGCGCGTTAGCTTGCGCGGGTATAGTGGGAGTCGGGCATTATTTTATTTATTTATTTGAAGAATAATGCTGTTCTACTTTTGCGGGCCAAGGGATGTAAGTGCATGTATGTCACTGTAACATCAGAGAAGGAGGTACATAGCTTAAAAATACATAGTTTTTCCAGTAAATGAGAAATAACACTGGGCAGTGATTAAACAATTGGAACCAAAAATTCATCTAAGACACTGACGCACGAATCGAAGGTGGCGCTTCCTGTAATGCTGAGGAAGGCTATTCCGGTCTCGGACAGATCCAGGGAAAAAAAAGGTATTTAAGTATATATTTTCTACAGTGAAACTTACGAAGAAGTTTCCCATACTTCTTCCGTTTTTCCCGGCTGACGATTACATCAGGTAATCCTCAAACTTCATTCCGATCTTATCATGTATTAATTTGGCCACAAAATTTTCAAACGCTTCACTTTTCTGCGGGCCGACAACTGGGTTAATCCGGACAACGCAAAAAGGGATGGTCGAGACGTATGCATGCCGCAAGCATTATAAATAAGTCGAAGTCTGTCTTTTTTTATTCCTTCCAGTTGGTCAATAGATGACGGGGAATACGGGCCCCATAAAATGTCCGCGTTTTCCAATAACGGGCGAATCGAAGAAGTGTACGCCGCCAGCTTGGTTTCAGGATTGCTATGTCGCATAGTCCTTCGTAAACTCCACAGTTTTCGGGACGCGTTTGCTATAATATTCTCGAAGTGAACAAATCATCTTAGAAAGCCACTGAAAAAAAAAATTTTTTTCTTTTTTAGACAGTTGGGTTGAGACACGCGTGTCGAGAAATTGATATTACGGGGGAAAAAGTTTTATTTTTTTTTAGCAATATTAACGGCGCCAGATTTATTTTAAATTCTGCGTGCGAAATGGTCACGAAATGGTCGTACACT
>JAZHYW010042106.1:0-82036 GCA_037355805.1 Ixodes ricinus | reverse complement strand
GTCAATCCTTTCAACGTTAAAATCGTTGCACAGAGATGCAGCCTGTGACTTCTAGCGGATCCAAGCTGATCCGCTAGAAGAACCACTGGCTCTGCATTTCACCGACCATAAAGCAGTAATAATGAAGTCAAAACGCAACCCGGAACTTAGAACTATCTATGAGCAATAAAAGAAATCAGCACCATCAGCACTACCTATGAACAATAAAATCAGAATCATCAGCACCACAAGAGCCTCGCCCCAATCAATATCATTCACCACGTGGAGATCCGGTAATTTTTGTTTGGTCCATCGCATCCCAGAATGCTTCGGGCATCGCCCAGGACTGATGTCTTGTGTTGTTTGCCGTCTACCTGCAATCCACGTTCACTGATAGAAACACATGCTACCAAAAACAAGGGGTCTGCATAGGGTCTTGTATCGCCCCTGTTTTCAGTGACATTTACCTAAGCACCATGACAGACTGATGCAAAAAGCTCAACGCTCCCCGGAAGTCGTGAGCATATTTCGTTACGTAGGCGATTATATCATCTTCCTTGATGTCGACAAAAGCAAGTTTCCCTACAACGATGGTCAAAGTCCTGTCAACTTTCCCAAGAGTGCATGAATCCGTCGGAGCTCACGCACGAGCTTCCCGTTGAAAGATCCATTAATTTCCTGGATCTACGAATATTTTTATTGACCTTTCATATATGCTGGTTGTACGGGCCGCGAGGAAACAAGCCGCTCCTCTGCACACTTCAAGCTGTTTAAGAAGGGCAACGTCAAATTTTTGCTGTAACAACTCAGCAAATCATGCTGAGTTTTCCATACAAGGCACTTCGCCGCGTCGGGGAGCTGGATTAGAGGTGATGCCCGATGGAATAAGAACAGCATCATGCCGCCCACCACGATCTGATGTCGTCCACGTCGTGCGCCTCAAGCCGCAGTACGCGCGATATGACTGTGAACTGTGATCGCATACAACACTTGATAGTACTGTTTTACCAGACTCCGTATTCTATTTTCCTATTATTTTGTTTGCCTTGCTGTGTTTTTTCCCCTTTCACGTGGCACCGATGCGATGCTCTTTTTAAAGGGAGGAGTAATTTCACGCTCATCGGCGAGCGAGCGCGCGCGTGCGTGCGTGGCCGAGATTTTACTTCAGACTGCCTTTGCGATCGTGCGCGGAATGTCTGGCTCTGACAGAGCAGTTTCAGCGGCCCATGAGGGCCCCGGTACCAGAACCGCTGATGATAAGAAATATAGTGTTATTCTGCGTTCACTGCCTACCCGGTTAAAACGAAAAAAAAAACCTATTTATTACGTTTGACTTAAATGTAATAAATAAACCTTCTCTTTTTTTTTTTTTGCATGCGGATGTTAAGGGGCGTTTGTACCGCGCTGAAGACTTTCACGACGCACTGGCTCGCCTAGGACTACTCCGCGAGGTCGTCGCCCTCGGGGCGTATCAAATGCATCATGCCTGGGCCGTCAGCTTGAAGACCACCGAGCGGTTCAATAAACTGCTGGCGGAGTCCGAGCTCGTTGTCAAGGGCGGCGGTGCATCGTCGTAGAGACGGGTAACCGGGAAGTGCGCCTGAATATCCACTGGCTGCTCTTCAACGTTGCCGACGACGATGTGAGGGCAGCCCTGGCGCCTTACGGCAGGGTCCAAGAGGTATTTAGGGAGCGGCAGCGCATCGAAGGATGCCTCAGCGTCAGCACTATGACGCGGACGGCGGTGCTGCGGCACAACGGGGGCGCGACTCTCGAAGACATCCCGCACCAGTTGCGCATCGCCGGTAAACTCGCCCTCGTCGTCGTCCCGGGTAGGAAGCCGCTTTGCCAGCGGTGCCAACGGACGGGGCACATCCGCAAGGAGTGCCGCGTCCCCCACTGCAACGTCTGCCGGCTGTTCGGTCACGACGGCATCCAGCGCGTGAGGACCTACGAGGTGGCCGCAGCGCCCGCGGGAGGTGAGGAGAAATCCGAGCTTCTCAAGGACGAAGCTGATGCCGAGGAGGCCATCTCGGGTTTGGACACCGGGGTTTCGTCAACGCCAAACGCAACGGCTGCACCCGAGGGCGACGCGGCTGAACCGCGGACAACGCGGCAGTGGGGGTGGCGACGGCACGCCAGGTTCAGCTTCCGGACATTCACTGTTAGCAAGTCCCGTGTATTTGGTGAATATTTGGTGTGAAAAACACGATATTTACTCAAATTAGGCATAAATTTACACGTTGAGTAATAGATAAGTCCCGTTCAAAAATCATGCGAGGTTGTAAAAAACGTTTTTTATTCGGTCATACACGCATAACCGTGTGGCCGACCTCTAAAACACGCATCAGTCCCGGCAACGACCGCAGCATTGCCGGCTATCGAAGCACCGGAATGCTTGGGGGACACACCTGGAAAGGACCGTGGAGACCAATGCCGCGGAAAGAAACATGTCTCGGAGACAGATATGCACCAAAAGCAGTTACGCCATGTCGCGGGCGGGGCGAATCCCGCGCTTGTTGCGCGCTGCCATTGATTCTGGTCGTTGGCAGTGCGGCTTCCCCTTATGTCGCCCATGTTTGTGTTTATTTTAGGGGTCTTGGTAATAGTTTCTTACGCACCGCGAATAAAAGTATTGGTCTAATTACTCGTTCTACACACTTAAAATGGATATAAAAGCGTGTCCTCGATTTGAACACGTGACATTGCAGTTGGTTTCGTTTTTGCTTCAACCCTTCAACGGCAAGCGAAACGGCCGTGTAACACCAAAGGGGGGGGGGAGAGGAGTGGGAGGTGTCCGCCGCTTTTCATGCACCCTTTTCTGAATTCATGGGGATCCGTGGTGGTCGCCATATTAAAACTTTATACCAGTGTTGCTGCATCTGTAGGTCATCTTTAAGTTAGAGCTGACAGAAAAAATCTTGCCACGGCGCAACGCCAATGTACTGTACGCTGGAAGCTAGAGCCGGTTTTGCTTTCGTTGTTTTTGTTTGGTCGCAGAAAATCTTGCAGCAACGCACGTTTAACATGGCGCCGGTATTGTTTTGGTTGAGGGGACACGAAAATCTCCGCGGTTTGCGATCAGATGTAGCGAAGACGTGACCGGAGAAGTGCCCCTGTGATGTTGCCGGAAGACGGAAAGTATCATTCGTAATCGTCGTGTGTGCTGTGAAAACGAAGGGAGTCACAGGGTCCACGAGTGCTCAACCAGAAGCCAAGGCGCACGACAAGCGCTGCGTTGACTTCGGCGAGCTCGTTCGGTTTGGTGCAACACGGCGATGCGGCAAGGAACTGAAACGTTCGTGGTGTGCGGTGCTGCGGTGCTTGAGGTAGAAAGCCACACTAACACGGAGCGCAAATTGGTTGTTGTGGGGTTGAGGTTCAACGAGTTCAGTCCCTCGTCGTCACCTGATCCGGAGCAGCTGGTTCGGGAGGACTCAGCGAGCGTTTTTAAAAGTAAATCTTCCTTCGTTCCGTTTCAAAACGTGGAAAATTCCCGACTCACACCGTGAGTAAAAAAGCTGCGGGCGTTTTCAACAAAATTACGTCGGTAATTGAACAATGAACTCCGGATTGTTGTCCTAAATCTGCCGTTTTTATGTTTCGTGTTGTTGGACTGCGTTTGCACAGCGACGTGTTTGCACAGCGACGCACACCGCTCGAGTAGATGATTCGGTCCTGCAAACGACCGGTTATACAGAATTTCAGGGAAACTTAAGTCACCACCGATTATTTCCTGTATATCTCGTGTAATTTCTTTCCGCTCATCATGCGGTGTCAATAAGTTAGGGCAAGATTTCCTACCTGCCCACAGATGCATGAACTGAGACCATTTTTTACGTAGTGAACATAGTGCTTTTTTATTTTGGGAAGAGGCGTTAGTGCATTTATTATGGTACAATCACTTGGTGGTTGAGAAATTAGGGAGAGCGAGCAAGCTTTTCCGACTTTGTCTTTTTTCTCTCTGGCACTGCCCCTAGTTTTACGTTTCAGTTTCAGTAGGCATACCTACTAGCAGGTATACAAACAGTTCTAAACCATGGTAAAAGACAGGGGAGGTCAGGACGGAGCGGACTCCGTGTTTTGCGCTTTTCACTCTGTGAGTGGGTAAGTGCTTTTGCGAGGTACGCGGGATATGCACACGATTTCGTTATGCCCGTCGCTTGCGTCTCTCCAGCAAAACGAATCAGATGATCTACAAAGGCGTAATCACAAGCCAAGATTTTACAATAACTGTGCGTTTGCTTCGATGATCACTGTAGCTTGTATTTTACCCTGCTATCTACAACACCGTGTCATGGCGAAGAGCAGGAGTGGTCACGGTTTGTGCTGGCCTACCGGTTGATAGAAAGCCGCATCGCCCGCATCGGCACCGAGTGCACTTGGGCTGTTGATGCACAAGCCTTTCATCCGCGGCTTGTCGCCAGCTGATTCTGCTGCTCGACGGTGAGGAAGCGGCGAGAGTGACCTCTGAAGTAAATGTAAATCCTCGTTTATCCAGTTATCTGGTGTCAAAGTGTGGAAGATGTCCAACGTGTACTCAGGCCGATAACTACGAGCGTTTTGCCTTGCTTTTGTAACCGAAACCAGAGCAGCAAGATAATTGCCTGCGTACTCCAAAATGACGGAAGCAATAAGTTTCAACAGGTCGAATGCGTCACCGGGGATGTAGGCTAGACGGTGCACACTGTTTAAACGCTTGCAGTATCCACGAGTGGTACCAGGAAAGCGACACCAACAGAGAAGGAGCTCGCGATTCATCATAATACAGTGCCACGGGCCCGTGAAGCTTCAAAGTTCGGGGTGGTGGCGGTATAAGAAAAAAAAACGCACCAGAGCCAAATTAGTGATTACGAATAACACCGATCACAAACTCCCAAGCCCCTCCGCTTCACTCGACACCGACACGACATACGACAACGAACTGCATTAAAACGTCCCAAAAGTGAAGGCGTCTGCTCCCGTACTGCAACTAGCGAAAGTGAAGTGTTGGGCGGATGTCCTTCACAAGAAGATATAAAAAATGCCAAGCGCAAGGATCATTTCCATTTATTGTTGAATACATAATGACAAAATCCCAATAATTGTTTTTCTATCTGATTCAAGCTAGTCGGACTGCTCATAACACTAGTCAAGCAAGAAAATGACAAAAATTTGAACTTTTTCATGGTCGGTTTAAGATTTATTGTTAACATATCCTTATTTGTCACAACGGACTAACATTATAGATTTTGCGTCCATACTTTTTAAATGCAAACAGTTCTAACACACGGATGTCCTTTGCGCCTTGTTTTGTGTCTTGTTCTATAAATCGGTAACGGTCAGCGACGAAAGAGCTCACCCGCACATGTCAAGCTTACATACTACGCGGGGAGAACTGAATGTCGAGTAGGAAGTGTCGGGCGACGACTTCCGTACGCGAGAGCGAACGCACCTGTTATGCATCGCTCCTCGCCAGCGGCGGCGGCCATTAGGGAGTTTTCGTAGACCGCGTTCTCCCCTCCGCTCAGCTCCCGCTAAGCCCTCCGCAACGAAGAAGCCGCTACCGCGCCTGCGCGCTGATGGCCTTGGCTGTAGAAACCCGGATCTCGTAGCGGGTTGCGGAGAGCGTTGCGGACAGCGGAAGCGATCTACGAAAACTTCCTATTATCGGCCGCGGTGATAACGTTCCCCCCGTTCCGAAGGATTATCCTCTGCAGCTGCCGACATTGCCCACCGGTGAAGCGGCGAAACTCAGCGTGCTCCTTCACGCTGACCTCGAAGGAGGACCGTAGCGCCTCGAGGACTTCCGGGACCCGTTGAAAAAGGTGGGCCTCTTGTCAGACGTGGCCGGTCTGGGAGTCTACCAGATGAGCCACATCTGGCTGCTCAAGTTGCGGACGCCGGAAGCCAAGGCGAAGCTGCTGCAAACCGGAAGTCTCCTCACTCTTAGAAAAAAGGATATCGATAGTCCTCCCTAGCGGGGAAGAACGGTCTTGTAACCTATGTTCCTTTAGAAAGGGAGAAACTTTCATCCCAGAAGCAGGGGAGCAGATAGTTCCTCCGTCGCCTGCATCTCATTGTGGCGGCCCTGAATCGAGCAAATCGAGCTCAATAAGGCTTAACGAGGACGCTACGTGTCTTGTACGGGACGAGAGGAGCAGCAAATAAAAGCGTAACACGAGCTTTCCGCGAACTGTGTTTATTTCCGAAGACAGATTCTCCCCGCAGGTACGTACAGAAACTTGCGTTTCGAAAGCAGTTACCCAGTCTTCTCGTCGTCAGCCCTGCTATGTTAAATGGAGACAACCGATACCCAGTTACTTCGCGCACTTTACGCCTTACCTTTGCAGTTCCTCGAGTCAGAATACCTTCGTCAACCGCACGTCACAGAGGAATGGCAAACCAATCCGAAAAACCAAACGCCGCTCTCAAAAGAACAAACTCGAAGCCGCTGTTTCTCGCGTAGCGTGAAAGAAGGCTAAATCGCTTGCCACCAGATGGCAGGCTCAAGCAAAGTATTTGCAAGTAGCTAGGCTAGGTGGCGCTAGGTACCGCAAACTTCATGTTCTACAAAAAATCGCGGTGGCTTAGCTCGGCTACGCCAGGATATACGTAGCGTGAGCTTATGCGCACAGCATGAGAGGCCCTATCAAGCGGCTCCGGTGCAGCGTCAGACTTGGCTACTTCGCAGCGGATGCAGACAGCTGGGCACGCGGCGGCGCCAGTGCGTCTGCCGCGGCTATGACGTCACTCCTCTGGAATGTGCAGACCGGCGAGGCGCGCGCTGTGGCGGCGGAGCGCGCGGCGGCGGCGGCTCCGGCGCGCCAGCTGTGCGCCTTGTGACGTCACTGCTCCTCGCGCACGCACAGACCGGCGAGGCGCGCGGCGGCGGCGGAGCGTGTGGCAGCGCCGTCTCCGGCGCGCCAGCTGTGCACCGTGTGACGTCACTGCTCCTCGCGCTTGCGCAGCACGGAGCACGGCTCATTATGCGAGCCACGCGAAACTGCTCAAACTCTGCCAGTGTAGCTCACGCTACAAAAATCTTTTGTTTCCTCAGGCCATCAGTGAGCTTCGGGATCTTCGGGAACCTCTACTATACGCAGATCTAGATACATTACGGATACTACAACCATCGGGTGAACATACATTGAGCGCATACACATACATGCGTCCGTAGCAACCGCAACGACTGGAACAACCGAAACGACCGTTCCAAGGGACTACAACCATCAGTTGCCATAGCGACGGAGGGACGCACGCATGTGTCGTTCACGACGCAAGGAGTTGGAGCGAGCCCAACTTTCCCCGCTGCGTTGGAAACAACCGAAACAACCGCAGCGACAGCCCTAACACAGGTCGCGGAGAACTGGTTGCGCGCGTTGCATGCCGGTCGCGGGCCGGCTCCTTCTCCTTGCAAACATGGCGTCGGTGGTGATCGTCGACGTGGACGGCGCGGTGAAAGCGGTGAAAGCTCATCGTTCCGCGTCAAAGCGCTATCCTTGACTGTGAATTTTCGTCGTGTGTCGCGCCAGCACGTACTAGAAGGGAAGATCCACCTACTCGTGCGGCGATGTCGTGGCGGCACTCTGAAGACAGCAGAAACGCCCGTGCCGTCGTGTTTATTTACTTCGACTACAGTGGTGCTTTCTAAGCATTTGTGTCCTCGAACATCGCCCGGATTTCTTCTTTGGCGCATTTCATGCGTGTGCTCAAGTTCAGAGGTATTACTGGCGCGTACCGTATAAAGGATGCGAATTTTCACGCGTTTTCATCGCCGGAAAAAAGTGATTAGTATTAGCAATCCTGAACGCTCGCAACGTCTATCTGATCACGAAATCATATTTCTACGTTGCTATATCGCTGCTAAGATTACATCGTCTTTTATAATCGTAGAAAAGGCGTGTGGCGATTTTGTACTATTGGCAAAGTCGTGTATTAGAGTCGTGGTCGTCCAAGACGGCGTACTGCATCTTTTTCCTTTCTTTTTTTTTTTCATTCACTCTACCCTGCAAGCCTATCGCGAAACAATAAATAAATAAGGATTAGGCTATAGAAAACTGTATGTCTATATTCTGTTACGGCATTGAGTGGCAGTGCGTCCCCTTGGAGGCACCGCTGAAACAGCTGACGGCGGCGTAGAAGTGGTCGCCGTGCTGACGACCCACTGCGCTTGTTGCAGTGGTTGCAGGTGTGTGTACGCGCCGCGCAGAGCGGTCGTTCCGGTCGCTCCGGTTACAACGGACGCAGCGCGCTCGTTGCACATGTCTGAACCAGCCTTTAGAGTGCAGGTGAAGGGGAACACGTGTCTCTCGGTCGACCACAACGAGGGAGCTTCGCGTCAAGCTCCACTGGGTTTCCTTTGACGCGCCGGTGGACTCGATACGGCGGGCGTTCGAGCCTTTCGGGGGAGGTGAAGGAAATTTCCCGAGAGAAGTGGAAAGTCGACGGCTTCGTTGATGTCGACTCCACTACCGTCGTTGTTCGCGTGGCCCTCAACGAAGGTGTCGCCGTAGAGAGCCTCGCGCACCAACTACATAGTGCATTATCGTGACAGTACATCATACTGAAATGAAGAGACTGAGAACGTTAGAACAAAGGCGGAAGGGTGGAGGGAGAAGGATTTGTCTATTTTCGCGTGTTCCACTATGTGTACATGTTTTTTTTTTGATAGCCAAGGTTTGGTATGTCTTACAGGTGCTCTATATGTCTCGGGCCAATGTGCAGTATGCTCCACAGAGTTCTTGCTGTTTTCATATGGAACTCGAATTGGGAGCGCTGCGCCCGCACAAATCTTTTTCGTTCAGTGCGAAGTGGCGGACTACGGCTACCCTCATTTATTAATAAGGGAAAATATTTCGAGATTTATGTTTTTTATGGATCAAAACGACCTTTTTTACGCACTGTAATTCAAGTTCACCTGCAAAGTTTTCTGCCTGATTTTGTTGTGTCATCCGGTGTTGTAATAGGCGCAGGTGTTCGTGGGTACATGAGAGACGTTTTATTGTCTTTCCGCATGTTGAAAGTTCGTTTTTCTATAGAATATTTGGCTACAGTTTCAAGAAACAAACTGTATAAAGATTTAGTCGATGTTTTGTTTCCTATACCATTGTATCGATCATTATACTGTGGCGGCAGTGGTTTAGACGTACTAAAAAGAGTGAAAAGAATGCCGGTCAGGCCAAGTGTTAACACCTTTTTCGTTCAATTACATTGTGGCGTTCTTCCGGTTAAAACTTGGCTGGAGGAAAAAGGTTTATTCGTCCCTTGGTCCACAAATTGTTTATTATGTAAAAGAGCCGAAACCGTAGAACACGTGTTTATCGAATGTTGGGACGCTGTGTTCATTGGGACATCCTCCAGCGCACCTTCAAAAAGATTTACCTGTCAACCCACGCGGCTTTCGTTACTTGGCTGTGAAAAATGAAGGTGAAATTTCGTATGATATGATTATGCTATTGAGCCTCCACAGTATTTGGAAAAGGAGAATGAGTTTACGACACGCAGACGTGAATGTTCGCACTCTGCGTTAAAACTTTATCGAAAATATTGTCTATGAAAGAGAAGTTTATCGCGCCCTCGCCGAACCTCCAGATTGGTTACCACTGTTGGATGAGTTGGCCACTTTTAAAATATATTAGCAAACCGCCACGGCCTTCGTACGGCTGAAGTGTTTTAGCCTTTCCTTTCTGTTTTTATTGTAAAGAATCTGTCTAAGCAGGCAATAAAGAAAATAAATAGGAAGTGTCGGGTGTAGGTCGTTGTAGTGTTTGTGTATATGTCAATTTCGGTGCTGTGTAATATGTGGTGCTCGTGTTGTCTGCGATATATGTAGGGTTCCTGTCTACTCGTGATCGTTCGTAGTGTACGAACAGACCCGTTTTTTTTTGTGGGCTGCTAAAAATCTCACTAGGTGGCGAAAGCTACGCCCGATTCCAAATATTTCGCTCGAGTTAATTATTCATGAAAGTTCGGCATTCGCTTGTCTGTCTAGCAGTTGCGTTGTAGCTGCCCAATGTAGCTACGCCTAGGTGGCACGAGTCGTCGCCCGATTCTAATATTTCGCTTCCTCGAGTCATTTATCTATTCTAAAAAGTTCGGCATTTGTTAATCTGTCTAGCAGTACCGTCGTAGCTACCGACGCCGCCGACGCACGTTACGGACCTTTGCACGTAGCTACGTCCGCCGCTTGGAGACTGTTTACTGTGTATAAAAGACATCGAACGAGAACAAGCGCGTCCTGTGTGCTCTCACTTCGGCAAAAGGCGCGCGGCTCGCTGGGCTCGTCTCCCACCTGTTCTCGGCTGCTGGCCGCCATGTTTTATAATGAGCACGCTCAGCCGTGTTTCGCGGAAGGCAAACACGGTGTATCGTGTCACGTTTATACGGCACCTCATTTGTGAACGAATAACACACATGGCTGCGTGTAAAACGAACACGTTTTGACGTGTCCGCTATGGGACAATGGTTTACACGTCTAGGCGTGTTATTCTTGCTAACAGTGTTGCGTCCGTTGAGGCGACGAAACCTTGCGACGACGCAGGTGCCGTGCGCGACGACACCATTCCTGAAGAAAGGTAAAAACATAGGCGAGCTGGTGAATGACATCCATAGTAACCCTAAGATGTAGAAACAAAGAACAAAAAAACAACGTTTTTTATTGTTTTTATGTTTTAGGGTTACTAGGGATACCATCCTTGAATTGGCAGGCGACGCACCCATTGAAGTCTTGGAAGCCTCGACAGGCGGGACGAGGTGGGCGCAAAACCCGACGCGACGAGCCAGAAAAATCCACCGTCCAAGGCGGCACCCCTCAGGAGGAAACGGCTTGACATCAAGTCGAAGTTCTAGTCATTTGGAGTCCGCGTGTCGGACGGTCTGGCCCTCGGAACCCGAGGTAAGCACCATGTGGCCCTTCTCTCCCTGGAATGGCAATAAATCTCGAGGCGGCCTTACGAGTGGCCACGATGAATGTTTCGGGGTCTGGCAGCCAGGCGTCGGCAGTGCCAGCTGAGCCGGTTGTTTTCTGAAAACGAGCTGCACATTATTGCCGTTCAAGAAACGAAATCGAAAGCCAGGAGCAGACTGACCGTATGGTGCGGCCTTTTCAGAATTATTTTAATGTTTGCGTGTCGCCTGCTGTGGGTTGTGTAAGGGATGTTGTATGTTTATTCGCCGGTCGATCGGGGTTGTAGAAACAGCCGTGCATTCTTGTGCCTCCGGCCGTATTGTCTTGTGCGACGTTTCCTTTTCTAACGTTGTTTGGCGCGCTATTTGTGTGTACGCGCCAAATCTCGAAGGTGAACGCAATTTTTTTTTGAAATCTCGGCACGTATTTTAATTGTAATCGAGTCAATATTTTTCTGATGATTTTAACTGTGTATGTAAGTCAGAAGATCGAGCGAGTCATGCTCCCATTTGAGATTCAAGTTATTTTGGTTTGAACGATCTTGTTTCAGAGTATTTTCTGTAAGACGCTGCGGCCTGCGTGAGTCAGGCAAATGTTCAGTTCAGAGATTTCCAAGGCCGGAGCCATGCGAGGGCTGGATAGAGCGTATATCTTGGTCGATGTTTTGCCTATTTGTAGTGATTACGCGATTAAAAATGTGTCTTGCAGTGACCATGGATTGGTGATGTTTACTCTTGAGAATAAGGTCAAATCTCCGCGATAGGACTGGGTGCTTTCGAAACTTAACAGCAGTCTTGTTCAGGATGAGCACTTTACTGTACATGTCAGCCAACATTTTAAAAAGGCTCGAGTGCACCTGCGCACTTCTTATGAGTCGTGAATGCGGAACACGCACGCCGCTCTTGCTCCCTTCTTTAATCTGCGACGTACAACGCGCTGACCTTGGGCGTGGAACGGTCGCAGCCGCCGCCTCGCGGACACGCAACGCCATCGGGTGAGCGATCGTTCAAACGTTCATGTGCCTTGCGGCGCGAGCACGGTGGGCGCGAGGAAGGAACAGACAGCGACGTAGTTCCCAGCAGAACGAACTCCTGGTAAAAAAAAAAAAATAAAATTGGTTTGCTCCAACGCTACTAAAAACCCCTCAGTTGGGAAACTGCCACGGGCCCTGCTGCAAAAAAGTGGCTCCGATCCGTACTCGAGAACCGAGCTAATGGCGATCGCAACGCCGCCATTTCTCCCGCAGCGTCCACTCCGGGAACTGCTCGGCTGCACGTCGAGTCGGGCAAGGGCCGGTGGCGCCATCTCGCAGGGCTATGTCGCAGTAGCTATGTAAAGCAGCTTTCAAGTTTCAACTCATCGCGTAAAGGGCGGCGCTGTTGTCGTATTTAGCTCGGTGTTGGTGGGCGCCAGCAGCCCAGGTTTCAAGTGCGAGTTTCCCAACTGAGGGTTTTAGTAACGTTGGTTTGCTCTGTATGTTTATACAGCCTTGATGGAGATTCGCCTCAACGGGTAATCGGTCTCTTGGCTGTAGATAGAGAACTCCACCTTAACTCCTTGGTTTATTCCATGCGCCGTATATATCGCCACGCGCCGTACTATCACGGGCAGTAGATACCATTCCACTCGGGCTCTCTGGGCACCATTTTGTTCGACTGCAGCGCTCTCTCCATACATCCGGGAAATTCAGCGGGTTCGGCGAGGTAAAACGAGAGACGGCACGCGCCCGACTCCGCTGGCAGACGACAAACCGGGAGGTTGCCATTCTCCATCTTTGGGCTGTAGCGGCGGGCTGTACGGGACATCGAACTCTCGCTCCTGGCTGCCGTTGTGAAGTGGTTCGCGTTCTTAGAATAGTTGTGGCTACTCCAAAATCAGCCTATAGCTCTCTGTTGTTCTAGTTCGGTAAATGATCAACTAGCATATCTTTTTTCTTACTTAAATAGCAGTTGAGTCAGCCGGCAGTACTACCCTCAACTACTGCGCATATTGTGGCAGGAGAGCACGCTTTTATTTATTATTTCAGACTTCCCCTCATGGTCACTAAAGGTTTACACCAGTACGAACTTTGTATAATAAAAGAGGTACAGCAACTGGATTTACTTTTTCGCCGGAAAGACCGGCCAATCTGACACAGTTTTTCGTATTTTCTTTTATTTGCACGCAGGTTACAGCGCAATTGGACCCTGCGAGTCTTTTTATCTAGCATAGTATTACACGACAACTGGCATACCAAAATCTGCGCATCTGCGCTTAAAAGTTCCAAAATGACGCGATTTTAAATACAGTTTGCACGCCAGCCGGACGCTACCTACAGCCCACTCGGCGGAGCGGACGACATGCGGGGTGAGAGGGGAGTGCATTTTTTCTCTTTTTATCCTCTCTGCTATGACCCTAATGGGTCATAGCAGAGAAACCTGAAGGAACAGCGCAGAGAAACAGAGAACAGAGAAACATCAGAGAAACAGCGCTCCGGCCCATAGCAGTTACGACAATAAACGCTAGAGGCTCAGCTGGCGCTAGTGTCTACGGGACTTCCGGTTGCAAATTGAAGCAGACAGCATGCAGTCTACATTTCCAGCCTCCCTGTGTATTCCTATGGGAAAACGCGCGTGAATTTTGTCTCTTCGCCGGAAAATAACATAAATAACTTTTGTCATTTCGGTTGTGCCGGATAGTAAGTACCTTATTCGTATTGTGAAAGTGTAATTGCTTTAGTTACAGCATTTTTCTTTACCACTGAACGATGTTAAACTTCGCTCTATTTCAGGCCCAAACCTCTGTTTCAAGGAAGGTATGTGAAAACGAGCGACGATTCTAAGCAAACTAACGATCGAAAGGAATGTAGAGTGTGTTCAAGGTTAGCTAGCATTTCGGTGGTGCTTATATATTGCTAATATGCCCGTCCTGTCATTGGATGAAAATGACTCCGTCGTGCATCTTTACGATCGGTTAAAGAAACATTCGAACGCAAAAAATAACGTGAGCTACGTGAGCTACGAAAGGTGTGTCTTTTTATTATTTCCTATGTCGGGCAGTTTTATCGGGCACCTGCTCTCTGGCTGCCCCTTATTTGCAAAGATTTGGAGCGTGCGGGTGATGATTTGAACCCAGAACAAGCATCTTCGCACATATTCATGAGCAGAAAGAATAAAGCAGTACTTGTTTATTGCAAATCTGACTATACTACGTGACTTTCAATTTATTTTGATCGTCTGCATGCACAAGGAGTTACTTATCCAGTGTTACTGCGTAGTTCTTGCCGTCTCTCTCGGTTTTCCACATGTCCTTCGTCCGTTTGGCACGTATATCCCCCATGCTGGAAAGCGTCGACGCCGTGTTCGCGCTAACAGTGTCCGACAGTGCACATAAATACACGTACGAAGCGGTTTTAGCACCGTTTTTCAATGCCACGAATTTCAAATAAAAATGCCGTAACTGACCAATTATTTCGTCTGCGTGACTGAGAAATGTTCCAATGCGCCTAGTACGTACAAATTATTCGTGATATTTGCTCTTATAATCGAGCGCAGAGAGAAATGCACTCGCTTTTTCCCATAGAAATGCATTACCGGAAGTCAAATTTCCGACTGCTTGCTGTCTGCTTCAAAATGCAACAGCACACTAGCGCCGGTTGAACCTCTTGCGTACATTATAATAACTCTATGCTCCGGCCGGCGCGTGCAGAGCCGTATATTAGGAGAGTTTGGACAATAGGCGAATGCAAAGGCCGCCGCCAGCGCCGAAGATTCCCCCACGCTTAGAGCTTAAACTAAATTTGTGACACAGCGTCGACCAATCGGGAGACCTCTACTCCATCTCACAAATGTCTGCGGTGAAGACAAAGGCACAGGCGCGTGAGCCTAGCTGCAGCGAAACGCTTTTGTTTGTACGAGACCTCGTGCATAGGACGCACTTTCCAAAGCCACGCGCTCGTGCCCATGCCTTTGTCTGCACTGCTAGAACAGCGTCCTGAGACTGGCTGAAAGGAAACACTGCGAAGGGTGGGGTGCGCGAGCGTCTTGAGACGCGGAGTTCCGCTCGGCACGGCTCAAATTATACTTCGTTTCACTTTATCTCCGAGTGAAGCCAAAGCTAGAAGCGCGAGACCAGCGCTTTTTGCATTTCTCCCAGCTCGCGCGCTCGAGCAAAGCCTGAACGCACGGAGCTTCGATGCTCGCGCTTCCAGTTTTGCCTTCGCTCGGACATAAGGTGAAACGAAGTACTAGTCGTGTCACATATTTAGATCACACGACCACCACTAGGGGCTGTTTCGCGGCCTTTGGTTGGCCCCAGAGATGCTCGCCTATCCAAACCAATGTATGGCCAAACTCTCTCAATAAACGGCTCTGGGCGCGTGGTACTACCTGCGCCGCCTGTCATGTACTCCGCATACACGGCGCACCCTGAGGCCGAGATAAATTATCATTTGCGCTCGCTGCGGCGCCACTGTGCTCTTCCGGCCGTCTGCTAGCGAAAGTATTGTTCGACGGAACGACCATGGGGATCGTGTGCCCTGCAGCCCTGAATGCTCATGTTTTCAGCCCACAGCGCATTTCAGTGCTACATTTTCTCAGAAGCGTGGAATCCTGGAGTTTTCCCTACCTGTTAGACTCCACCAATTTTACCTGCGTTGAGGTCATCTGTGGTCTGGGCGTTTTATGGATCTGCAATTCATTTCAATCATCACATGACTACAATTGCGAATGCTTCTTTAGAGTGCTGGAGCCATCACGCGAGTGACACGCGGTTTTTCTAACCCACTTTGTGTTCTGCGTTTCTTTTCTTCACTGGTGCGTAGTCGTGTCGAATACACCTCAGTTGTCTGGAACTGTATGGGATTGACATATTCAGGTGTAAGTGAGAGTGTTCAACGTAGATTCGTTCGTTTATTGTTTGATCGTTATTTTCAACCGAATTGTTCTGTAGTTATGAGAGGATTTGTCAACTCGTAAAGTTAGACTCGTTGCACTGCAGGAGAACAATTCGTGGACTCACATATTTGTATAAGATTGTAAATGGTATAATTGATTCACCAGAGCTACTCAGTCACTTCATCGCATGTTCCACGAGGTCTAGTAGACTGTGTACTTTGTTTAGCCTTCCATTTTTACCATGCCGCACCCATGACGCGCCTACAACTGACATTTAACCATTAAGAACAAATTTGTGGGAATGTTAGTCTTGATATTTTTATGGATAGACGTAAATTTCCAAAGTGTGTTGAGGCTATGGTTTTATCCTAACATTTACAGTATTTATCCTGTTAAAAATTTGACTACTGATTGACTCATTGATAAGTGCACCACCAAGGAGGCGTTAAAGGGGGACCAACAGAAATATTCTTCCGCCTGGCGGAAAGTCCTCCTCGCCCTCTTTTTTTCTTTTCTTTCTTGTCTTGTAGCACGGCGAGGCGGGGGAAGGGTCCCCTTTCGCGCCGGCTTCTTCTGAGAGGATAAGCCGAGAAAATCCCCATTCTGAGCGACGGGCGATGGGTGAGGCAGCAGCGACCTCGTGACTTACAGGTATCTGCAGCTCCTATCGCGTAATCTGCCTTATTTTTTGGCGCTCGCCAAGCCTAGCCCATCGTGTGTAGGTTTCACGGAGCTGCAAGGCTGCGCCCTCCCAGTCACCGAATTTGAGCTGTCGGAGTTGTTTGGCTGTAGCCCGTGGCAAAGTAAACGCATGCTTGGGAGGTGCGGTGCATCCCCACACCCATTGAAGGAACGTGTCATAGATATTCTCGGTTGATCAAGGAGCTCAGAACACATGCGCGAGATGTGGTGACTTGAATATGTGAGGATGACTTACATGTTCACAAAACAATCCATCTTCAAAAAACCGGCTTATCACGCTCAAACCTGTCTCAAATTGGAATCGATGGAAAAGAGAACTGTGTACCAGGCGTGGGCATCTTGTAGCAGATCTCTGTTTTTTAGCAACGGGCACAAAATATTGTGTGCCTAACTCACACTATATGATGGCCAACGAATGTGGATGTCATTTATATTTACACATCCCCACAACCACATGAGGTGAGAAGACAGCATGGTGTGTGTCGATATTAAAAAAGTTCAGTGGATCGTTTTTAGCTCTTGGATAACCCTACCCTACAACAATATATAAGCTATACATGCCTTGCACGTGATGTCGTATGGCACCGTATCAGCCGCCATTGCTCCGTACCAGACTTGTGCCTATCTCAAATACTCTACTTAAGATACTGTATCTTAAATACTTTTTGAAGTATCTTGGTATCTTTGCAAATACCTTTGATCGAGAGTATTTGATACTCTATTTTAAATACAATTCCGAGTATCTTGTACTCATTATCTTAAATACATTTTTGACATTCCGCCATTTTCCGAGTTTTTCGGTATGAAGGGGCGTGGGCGTGGCACGAGCAAACGTGAACATTCTTTCGAGCAACCAAATCCTGTTGCTAGCTCCGATTAGCTGCGGTGACTTTGACAGAGCTCGTGAAAACATCGCTTTTTCGACGCTTGTGACTCATATTTTAGCCCAAAGTTCGTACAATGAAGGTTTTGCCCCTCGCCTTCCCAAAGGCGCCTTTTGTTTCTACAGAGTTTCCCCTCAAAAACTCCTCAAACAAAAAGGTGTGGTTTTACGGAAGTAGAGATGCCACTCCTGAGGCGCAACGCAGACCGGAAACGACCTACGTCAACAATGGAGATATAAGTTTTAAAGAAAATGAAGAAAAAAAAAAAGAGAAGTGGACACACAAAAAGAAAAAAAGAATCATTTTTGTTTTGCTTGTTGTATATTTGACGTCGAAGTTTTTTTTTTCGTTTCTTTTTGTCGTCAGTCCGTCACTTACTGCTCTCGCAGACACTGTCTGTAAAGGAACATTGATCAGCAGAGAACAGGACAGGAAATGGACTAAGAGCTGCACCCATGAGCTTGATGACCTCTCGAAATGCCACCCAAGCGTCCCCGAATGCTGAGTGCCTTTCTGAACACAACCTACTTGAATAAGGTGCGACCGCTGCCGTGGCTATTATGTGGGTCCTCTTTATTATCCGTCCACTCATATCCGTATCCCAAGTTCGTTTATAGTGAACTCCCCTAATAGGGAATATGAATTGTAGTTAAACGATGCGCAGGGCAGATTACGCGATAGGAGCTGAAGATACCTGTAAGTCACGAGGTCGCTGCTGCCTAACCCATCGCCCGTCGCTCAGAATGGGGATTTTCTCGGCTTATCCTCTCAGAAGAAGCCGGCGCGAAAGGGGACCCTTCCCCCCGCCTTGCTGTCCTAAAAGACAAGAAAGAAAAGGAAAAAAGAGGGCGAGGAGGACTTTCCGCCAGGCGGAAGAATATTTCTGTTGGTCCCCCTTTAAGCTGTTGGTGTGTCACTCAAAATAAAAACGAAATAGAACAAAAAAATGCGTTGTCACGCTCGTATCTTTGCTCTCCCCATTCTGGTAGGTATTTTCAGGACGAATGTTTTATTAAACGCATATTTATTCGCTGCTCGATTGAATGATTGCCATACTTTTTTAATGTAAACAGTTCATTGGCGTAAGCGGCGGGTGTTTGTGGCGGAGGTGCAGTTTGGAGATCAAATCCTCCATTCTCACTTCCCAGAATATGGGCGCTCCCCCCCCCCCCCAATTCCCCTCCTCTTCCTTCGGCCGCCGCGTGTCACACGTGGCGGGGCCCAGCCTCTCCCCGTGTCGGAAACAGGGGGGGGGGATGGAGGAGGTGATGGAGCTGGCAGGCCCACTCCCAAAACGTAATCCGGGATACGCCAAGTTGGATTATTGGCGTTTTATAGCGCATCCGCCAACATTCTTTTTATTGACATTTCAGGCGCTGCGTTCTAGATAACAGAATTAACTATACACCAACTCATGTTTGCAAACAAATTGGAGCGCCCGGAGCGCCCCTAGCGGACGCCACCGGCGCCGCGCATGAGCGATGGGGTGTGGGCGAGAAGCTCGCCGTCGCCCATAAACACACCATTAAAATGCGATGTTGTCGGCGTCAGTGTGAGTCCCCCTGCCCTTTTTCGCGTTGGAATTGTTGGTTCTACGTCTTCCTGGCGATGTCTGACTAACTCTGAGCGGCGTCAGCAAAATTACCAAGGCTCGTTACACCGCAAAACTTCGCGTGAATAATGTGATATAGTGGCCATTCATTCCGCGTGAACGCCGCAGAATGTAGGCTAAAGCCTTATTGGCATGATGAGATTTCGCTCGGAATTTTCAGTCGCGACGCCGCTCGTGCTGCAAAAGCGTCAACCGTAGCCGAGATGGTCGACGTCGATACCGAAAATCGCAAGCAGAATCGGACCAACTGAATTAGGCATAACAAGTCGGTGATGGTCACTGGTAACAATGATCAACATCTCCTTGTATCTACTGTTTACATCGAGCCTGCTTACCAACCTTCAAATTTAAGTCTTTTGAGGCCTGCACTTACTTCTCATCGCAAGTACCGGGCCAACATTTGGTATACGGACCGGCGTCGTAGAGAGCAGACGACAAGCAGAAACGTTTGAAAGAGCAGACGACGGTTCGAACAACCAGGCGGCCGTTTGAACTTGAAGACGCACTGAACGTAGTCCGCAGGTGGTCCGCACAACTTGACGTTTTTCTGGCGTTCATGTTGGAACAAAACAAATAAATCTGATGACCACAAGTATCCGTGAATTCAACCCGAATTGCTTCCCGCCCAAGCAATCGCTGTCCGACGGCGTCTGCTTTTCCCGTTTCACGGCACATATCCGGATTCTCGGACGAACCGAGCACGTGAAAACTGACCCTCAAACCTTTCTCGACACTTTTGGTACGGCCCCAGTCGCGGCGTTTTGACGAGAAGGCAGGTTTTTCTCTGGTTCCTTTCAAAACAACGCAGGAATACACGTCTGGCATGAGGACGTCTGCCCACAGCCCCAGACCGGAAGTGCGAGCGACGCGCCACAATCGCGCCGTGACGTCACAGAGGTGAGTTCGTGTATAGTCAGTGGCGGGCTAAGAACAAGGGGCGAGGGTAACGAAGGCTGGAGAGGAGGAAGGAGACAGAACGCTGGAGTGGGGAGGAGGAAACTTCTCTCCTCTCTATCGTTCCTTCTGCTTCCTCCTCACCAGCCATCGTTTCTCCCGCCCTATGTTCTTAGACTGTCACAGACCGCTGGCATGGGGATCTTTACTGTGCATCACACAGCAGTGATTTCCTCCTGTTTACCAGAATGATACGCATTCAAATTAATACGGCTAGTTGCGGAGATTAAACGGAGGAGCCCTGGGCTCTTCAGCCCTCAAACGAAGAAGCGTGGCATGACACAGCACAGACTAATCGCAAAATTTTTCACGACAAGGTCTGTAGAAACCCAACTTTTTTGTGTGCTTTTTTTTTAGTTGTCATTGAATAATCAGTTTAAGATTACGGGGCCCAAGTGCAGATTGCATTTGCTATTCATCGGAGACACATCGCAACTATGTCGAGGGTGCCGATAGAGGAACGGCAACACATCGTAGAGCTGAGCTTGAGACAATATTCGCAGAGGACAATTGCAGACATGACGGGAAGATCGATAGCAACTGTGAATAGAATTATTCAGGCCTATAGAGATGAGCGTCGGCTCGAGGATGCATCACACAGAAGACGTCCTCGAGTTACCACGGAGGAGGAGGACCTCCAGCTTGTCGCAGCCATGGCAGCAAGTCCCTTCCAATCGGCTCAGGGGTTCTCGACACCCTGGGGATCGAGGCGTCCGCCCGGACAGCACGCCGTAGATTCGCTGAGGCAGGGCTGTCAAGTCGGAGGGCAGCCCAGAAACCACTCCTCAGCGAATCAAACATCCGGGACAGGCTTCAATTCGCCAGGGTCCACGAAGACTGGACGGGAGACGACTGGGGCAAGGTCATGTTCTCAGACAAATCAACATTCACGACGCAGTGGGACCAGCGGCTCCGGGTGTGGCGGCCAGTAAACTGCCGGTAAGAAATGCCGAATCATGTTTTCAAGTTTTGTTTTCTGTTAAGTGACAGCCATCGCCACATAGCTGACCCATGGACCATGTGCTTTTTAGCTATGACCCACAGTTCTTCCAGGAGGTCGCCACCAGCGGTCGCACCGCCGTGAACGTCTGGGACGCCGTCTCTCAAGAAGGACTCGGGCCGCTCTTCAGGATTGAGGGCAGCCTGACTTCGGACAGTTATTGCACGATAATTGACCACGTCATGCTGCCCTACGCCCTGGATGGCCCGTTTCCTGACGGGAACTACGTGTTCCAACATGACCTGTCTCCAGTCCACACCTCCCGCAAGGTCCGGTCTCTCCTGGAGGAGCGCTGCGTGACGGAGCTGCCTTGGCCCCCAAAAGGAGCCGATATGAATATCATCGAACACGTTTGGGGGCGCATCAAGGTAGCCATGTCACGGCGTCCCCTCCACCGCGCCTCTGCCGACGAATTGTGGGAAGCGGTGAGAGGTGAATGGGAGAGGCTTCGGGGCGAGCCAGACTTCGTGGCCGCGCTCTATGATTCCTTACCAAACAGGATGAGAGCCGTGGTCGCGGGTCAGGGGAGAATGACGCGGTATTAACTTCATTTGTAAGTTTTACTGCGCCTCAGGATCCCCTGAACCGGACTTCTGCCGATTGTAACAAAGCTTGCTGCTACGGTTGCGACAAACTGTTTGACGCCGTTAACCGGCGCATACTTTTGTGTGGTGCATCCTTGATCCTAATCTTCTTGTATAGTGCAGTTGATCTTCCACGCCGACTATTAATCTTTTGTGTCTGACATTGTCCTCTGCGAATATTCTTTCGATGAAGTTTCAAGCTCCTCCTCCTGGCAAATATGTGACTGTTTGCCACACTTTATTAAGATAGGAATTTGTAAATAAAACACTGGTGTCTTGTCAGCAACTTGTTTTGTTTGAAACAACCACGTGGGCCCAGTAATAAAGAAAACATATTTTGAACCTTTTTATACCAATCAAGGTTGCAAAACCTTCGCAGTAACATGTAGAGTTACCGTTCTTTTAAACAGCTGTGCTGAATGAAAAGAAAAAAAAGTAAATACATTGGAGCCGGCCTAAATCCGGGATATATATTTTGGCCTATATTTTACGATGTCCTACTCTGTGCATGCACTTAAACAAAAACAATCGTGCAACGTCTTTTGATGTGACTTTCAAAAATGATAATCGCAGCTGCAATTTAAGATACCTCAACATTATTTTCTGCAGCAGTCAGCGTTTTTTCTACGTGATTCTACGCGATAGAATGAAGTAAATCAATTGCAAAAAAAGTACGATAACTGTAATCATCTGGTCCCTCCCCCTCCCTTCCCCCCTACCACGCACACGCCCGCTGTCGCACACTCTGTCTCGCTAGCAGACGGCCGGAAGAGCGCAGTGGCGCAGCGAGCGCAAGTGATAATTTATCTCGGCCTCAGGGTGCGCCGTGTGTGCGGAGCAAGGCGACAGGCGGCGCAGGTAGTACCGCGCGCCGGCCGGAGCGCTGTTTCAGCTCATATTATCCACGATAGTACAACCAATAAAAGGCGAGCGAACGCGGTGATCAGTGATAACACAACAGTGTGATAACACAGTCAGGATGACACCACACAAACTGACGCGCAGCGGCCAATGGGAGCCTCGTAGACGCGCGGCAGCCAATGGGTCGAAGTGTAAAAGGTGCCGTTGGCTAGCTTTGCACGTGGTTTGATTAAGGTGCCGTTTGGCGCCGTTTCAAAGCTGATTACGTCGGCTCGCTTCGTGAGGCAGTTAGTGCTTTCGCATTATAACTTGTGACGGGACGCGGCGTTCATTAGGGGGATGCAATGGGATCTTTTAAAGAAGAAGCTAAAATGGGTGCAATCGAGAAAATTAGCATACTAAATTATCAGAAAAAGGAAAAAAATGAGTTACGGCGTGAGTTAAACGTTCTGTTACCCTAAAAAGCGTGAATCCTGGTGAATTCGCGCGTGAAATAAGATAGTGTAAAAACCAACCAGAGATGATTAATACAGAGAAATACAGGGGGCGATAGTAAAGGTGCGAAGTGACAAGTTATGGATTGGTGAAGCTCCGTCTAAATCATTGTTTCTTCGCTGCCACAAAAGCTGCAGCCGCTCTCGAGACTGACGAAAAATGTATTTTACAAGATGGCGGAGGACTTGCTTGATTCCTTTATATGGCACACATTGAAATTCTCATAAATGTTTCTTATGCGAGTACCAGTTTTTGTTCTCGGTGCATCTCACCAATTCCATTGTGAACCAAATCGAAAAATTACGAACTTTTGTTACTCCGTGCGCCGACTTTAAAATAACAATGCTTTGATTGATCCCAAACAAAGGGAGACAACCGAGAGAAAGTTACATAACGCAATTTGCGTTCGTGGTCATGTAAACCACCTGAATAAGTAAGTATTTTACTATAATTCATACCAAATGCTAGAAGTTCAACACACGGTCACTGAAAATAACAAAAATACTTGAAAGGGGCCATGATTATGAGCGTGCAGGCGAGCCTGTGGACATGCGAGACCTACGGCCAATAGCGGGAAGCAAAATACATATAAAACTTAAAGCGAACATCTCAAGCACCGCTCCGTCGCAAACGCACGAGTGCGTTTTCCTTGTATTCATGCCTACCTTTGTAGGGTGTCCCGCTGCCCAAAGTCGCCGTCAGTCGCTACTCGCTTTGTGATGAAAAGACGTCAGATTGTTTCACCGGCGTCTCCAATTAAGTAGGATGTATTTCCACCTTTATAACTACGCTGGAGCTGCTGCGTGGAAGCCGATAGCCGATGGTCCAGTAAGTTGGAACCAAGTTTCAAGCAACTGAGCTCGAGATAACTTCAGCTTGCATGGTTATATACCGAAATTTTGTGTTTATATTTTACAAAAAAAATATTCGTAAAAGCTACACTAACATGATCTTTGCAGGTGAGTTTATGGGAAGGGGGACATAATGTGGGAAATAATCGTCATGATAAGTGGAATAAATAGCTAAAATTTGAAGCATCTTAAATACTGGACATAAACATGATTTTAATTAGAAAGTTGCTGAGCTTCATTTGAAACCACTAAATCAGTCAATAACAGAAAAATAAAGTGCGCGTGCTTTGTTTTTCTGGGTTCCAGAAATACAAATAACTTCGACACGCTCGTGCGATTTTTACGTATTCTATCATCCGCGTTTTCGTACAGCCAGCCTTGCGCCGGTAGCACAGATGGACGCACCGCAGATCTTCCCACGCTACTGATTTAGTGGCTTTCGATGACACTGAGTAGGTTTCTAATTTTGGCCCATATGTTCATTTTCACTAATTAAGTAGTGGTTTAACAATTTGTTATTAGTTATTTATCTTATTGTGACACTTAGTATCGTGCATTATGTCCCCTGACAGTTTAAGCAAGCGGCACAGACCGCATTAGTGTAGCTTTCAATGCTTAAAAAAAAATCTATAAAGCAAAAAATAAAAAAATCACAACGCAAATACAAACAAACTAAACAACCAAAAACAACATTAACCACACACACACATATAAAACATTATGATGAAAAATGACTGAACTAATAATATGAGAGACGTCCACCGTCTGGCGGTGCATTTCCCGCCCTTATTATTGAAAAAGGTGGTTTTGCGGTCCCCTGCCGAAATTCAGTATTTAAATTTATAATTGTACGGAAGGAAATTCCATGACACTATTTGGTATAAGGGCGAAAATTGCACCACCTGACGGTGGACGTCTCTCATATTATTAGTTTGGATGCAGGAAAAAATGTCACCCGGAAGCAACAAGTCCCCGGAAAAAATGTCCCTGGAAAAAAAAAAGGCCCCATCTGGAAAGTAGGAAGAGCTGTCCCCAAAGGATTCTCTATCTCTGGGTTTCCCTGATTCTCATGGCCTTCGGGCGGTCCGGTCATAGGTCCTTGAAAACAAAGGCACCCTGTGGCAAGTAGAAAGAAACGGCCCCAACGAAATAAGGAAATATACGATTCCCCGAGGTACACATCGCGACACTGTTAGCGCGAACACGACATCGACGCAATTTTGACATTTTACTTGGAAAGAGTATTAGTGGGAACAGGAATTTTACCATCTCCATTATATCCCTAAAATAAGCACTTTCAGTGACCTATAATATCTTCAGTCACAGATAAACCTTTCGTTTGTATAAGAAAAGTATAAAAATAACAAACTAGCGATCGGCTTGTTCATGCTAACAGTGTCGCGCTTTTTACTTATTTGGAAACGGTACATAAGTATTTCTCAAATTAGCCCAAACACAATAATTTGGTTTTGGCTAGAAGTGTTATAAATGTTTATTTCTAAATGAAAAACAAACACAAACAGTTGAGATGCAATGTTACAAAATCAGGAATGAAATGGCACCCTCTAGATTCATACACGAAAGTGAAAAGCGGCTCGTACGGCCGACGGCACGCATGAAATCCTCAATTCCGATTGCATTAGCGGCGTATCTTTCGCAGAGATTGTGAAAACGGCGTTGCATTTCGATGAGTGTGGACTCAGGTCATTTGTGACCGGACAGTGACAGGACAGCCCGAAGGTCATGAAAATCAGAAAAGACACAGGAAAGCGGAAAAAATGTCCCCTTGGGGACATTTTTTACTGCTTTTCACCTGGGGCCTTTTTCTCCGAGGACCTATTTTCTGGGGTCGTTCGTTTTTCCGGGAACATTTTTTCCGGGGACGTTTTTTCCGGGGTCCGTTCTTCCGGAACCCTCTCGTCATCCAGGAAAGTAAAATGAAAAAGAAATACGCCCTTCAGTGAAATTCTTAAGGTCTGTTCATCCACTTGCGGCTGAGTATGATTGAGTGCGACAAGACGGCATTTTAAACCTCTTGCGACGGCTTATGACTGGCTGCACAGCAATGCAGCTGGTCATAAGCCGTCCGAAGAGGCTTAAAAGCCGGCTTGTCTCACTCGGTCGTAGCAGAGCGCAAGCGTGAGAACAAGACTTTATTCTTCAGTCTTGGGGAGATCTGGCTGTCCTCCCCGCGCCGACCCTTCGGGTCCCAAATCCCGACAGAAGCTTAGCGCGCCATGCCTCCGAGATGCGTCATGCCTCGCGCACCTCAAGATCCGGCTGGACCACTCCCCTAAGGCAACTGACGTCACGCGACTGGCTTCCCAGAACAAAGGGGCAAAGGCTTGAAAAGGGAGGCCGGACAAGGGGCTGCTTTCTCGGACGGCGGCGCTCTCGAACAGCGGGCAGCAACGGGGACGTTGGCGTGGGATTCGGCGGAACACGGACGATGGCGCGGGGAGTGCGGGCGCTACGTCGAGCTGCAGACTCGACGAACGGACCGGACGGCGACCCTGGACGACGACGTCCCCATGACGCGGTGTGGACGACTACCGCTCGTACTTGGAGCAGCTGCAGTGGCAGCGGACCTCTCCCCGGCCTCGATGATGACCGTTCTCCGATCCCGAAATCCCCCAGGCAATAGGTGAGTGAATAAACCCGTTTGCCGAGAGCGAAGTATTGCTGTGTCATATTCATCCGGGAACAGGATCTGAGGGAATCGGAGCTAGAAGCCCGCAGCCTTAAGAGGGCAAAAAAGAAAGATAAGAAAACTATTAAAAATACCTTGTCTTAGTTTTGCTCGCGGAGATAAATCACTCCCATATGATGGTAATTTCAAGCATATAGACACAAGGAAAGCATGGCGCTTTTACAATACTAGTTGTGTTTATTGAGCGTTATGATCAAGGACCGTATATTCAATCATCACTCGGGTCCCTTGCGTTTGCAGTACGTGGTGTTGTAAATTTGGTAATTCTGATTTCCACAGTAAGATTTATATATGAACCAACAGCAGCTTGATATGTAGTCTTGGAGGCCTTTCCTCACCCACAGCTCGCAACCTGTGGTTTTAATGCAAAGGAAACAGTATGATGATTATATCATTTGTTGCTCTAGTCCTCGAACTATTCGCAATTTCTCCCCAGTTGTATACCGGACTGAATTCCGATGCAGAAGAAGGCAGATTTGCTACCGGTGCACACTGCATATACACTCAAAAATGTCTCAGACATATTGCGAAAAAAAGAAAAAGAAATTAATCAGTAGAGTTGATTTAGGTCATACATGTTTGAGAGGAAGTATGATTTATCTAACAAAACTTGAGGGCGCGAGCGAGCTGGTGTAAGTTCATCATTGTAAGAATACACAAAAATGCGGTAAAAAAATGCAGGAAGAAGGAAGAGGTTTAAAAACCCTTGCCGTCGCGTACATGTACTGCCACTGAAGCGTGTAGTAAGACACATGATAATGTCTAAAGTAGACCTCGAAAGATAAATTTTTTATTGCCTGCGTTTTCTTTGTGTTCACAGTGAAGGAAACAATTCTCCGCTTTGTATCAAATTACACTAATTTGCAGCTCATCGCTCCGTTGAAGCGCACCTTAAAGCACAAAATCACACCTTTTTTTTTTAAGCACGGCGGAGTTTTTGTTTTACCAGGCAGAAAAGTAGAAATAATAAAAATGTCAGGCGAGCAGGACATTTTATTGGTGGTATGCCTGATTGTGAGATTAATTTTGATACTAAGGCTGTCACGTCGTTCCTCGGAAGGGAGATATCAAGTTCGAGTACAATAAACATAATGTAATCAATAATAACAAAGCAAAAACTAAACTGACATATCTTTTTATTTTTTATAGTCCTTATTCTGAACATATTTATAGGACAAATATTCTCCAGTTTGCTTGTTTTAGGTATTTTTAATTCAACCCGTATTGATTCGTGAAGGTTTTTCGATTCCATTTAAATTAAATTGAAAGAGCGTAAGGAATCCATTTATAAAATATACACGTAAAACAATTTGAATGCGCGATCTAAGTATGTGCATGCATTTTTCATTTTCTCATGCTTCGCTTTTTTAAATGATGATGACGGAAAAGTTTTTTGGTGCACCTAAATGCAGATATGTCAGTTCATTTTGGATACCGGTGCCTTAAACACACAATGATAGAGTAGGAAAAGGAAAAAGTTCGGGGTGCGTGGGGATCATTCAGAGAGATAGAATGTAGCTATTTTTGCTGGTCTCTAATATTTACAGAAAGTTATTTCTGAGTTTCTACAAGGTTAGGACAGTGTTCAGAGAACCTTTACAAGATTTCACTTACCGCCGTTTACGTCTAACTCTGACGATGTTGCAAGAGCCGTATTCAGAATACAAGGTCCAGTACAGCCTTCCTTGATCAGCTGAAATGGTTACGGACAAGATTTTGAACATACTTTTCTATTAAATAGATTAAAGTAACCTCAACTAAAGGTACTGTTCAGATTGATGTCCTGTTGGCTACTTACTTTTGTTGTCATATGATGACATATGCATTAGGTTAGGAACTGTATAGCCTTTTGTGGCATTAAACCTTGTTAGCACCTTATGTCCTTCCCTGCAACAAGAATCTTTCAGTCTTTAATTTGTCATTAAAACAATCTTAGCATACACTGAATAATATTATTTTACCATTTTCCTTTTTCCGTGTTATAGTAGTCCAGCCGGTGTATTGCGGTTCGGTTGTTAGCGATGTTTGGCTATTAATGTTCCAGTCACGCATCTTCGAATACGTGTCCTCGGAAGATCTTGGAAAGAGCGATACGCCAGTACGTACGGCGCTTTCTTGGTATTTGACTGCAAAAAAAACAAAAAATTGTGCGTTATGCTTACTTTACTAAGGTAAATATTGAACGTCACTCTTACCTTCCAAGCATCTTGGTACGCTTGAAGATTAGGATTCAATTCTTGATAACGATGCTTTGTAGCGTTTTGCGAAGAAGACACTGCTCCGATGCCGACGCAACATAAAGCTGCGACCACCGTTATCCTCAGCATCGTACCTGATACTTGACCTTACCGGTCTGCGGTTTTCAACTAATTTGTCGCTTACGGGTTGCTTTTATATAGTAACTTGCTTGCACGTGTGTAGTGAAACATTGGTCAACTCTCAGGTCATTGCTGTATGCTAGAACCATAGGTCAACAATTTTTTTGAACGGATTAAAAAAGCTTGAATGCATCAGGGAACTCCGCTCTTTAAAGGTTACCAACAATCAAAAAGAAGTGCTATGGTCCCGGTGTATTGCTACGAGGCGATCTTTGAATGTGTTAAAGACACAGGGCAACAAACTGAGAAGACACGTCATTGATTGTATAGTTAATTATAGAGTTATTGAAGGGTCTGCTATGGCTAAGAACATTTCTAGTGGCGTACAAAATAATAGCGCATATCGTTGCACGTAGTGATTTCCTATGTAAAGTTTGTTTAGTGTAGCTGAACGTGGGGTACAAGTTTCGAGATTGGTGTTTTATATCATCACTTAATTCGTTGTAATGTTTTGTAAAACGTAACAGCAGACGATTTACTGCGAAATAACGGCACAAAGCAATACTTTTTCAGCTTTTGTGTACCGCTTTTGCAGTACCATGATGGCGTATAATAGCAGATTGTTGGTGGCGGAACGGGCATAAAATCCCGATTTCCAATCTTGAATCACTGAACAAGAGAAAACTTCTTTGCTCAGTGCTTAGGGCACTGAAGCTCTAAGCGTTCGTCTGTGCAGCGTTATTAAGTTCTCAAAATAATTTATGAGTTTGTCATGATTACACTTCGAAGTCCTGCGTAGAGGCTACTCAAATTAAATGTCTTGGCGGCTCATTAAGTTTTGAATTTATAGGCATTTATTCAGCAGTATACTAACGCAAGCGGTTGTATTACTATGAATAATATTTTTTCAAACCCTTTGTCTGCTTGGATGCAATGAATTGCCGAAACACTTTACTTAATTCTGGCATAAGTTATCGCTTTACTCTTATTCTTACTGGGCATAAAAAAGTTTACTGCCTTGTAAGTTTTTGCAGGCGAGTCCACGGTACTATTTTGTCGCTAGTTCTCTTCGCAGTCATTGAGTGCCACCCTACGTATTTTCTAACGTAACAAGGCGTATTTTTAACATAACGTATGTGGATAAACATCAAACACAAGACTCCGCATCATAAGCTCGACCAATAAAAGCCAAAGGGACGACCGGACCAGACATGAAACATTAGCTACCTTGGCAACGTCGAGCTGCCTAACAGCAGCTTGTTCGTAAGCATCAAGTTTATCTACCGAGGGTGTCTTTTTTGAAGCATAACAGATTTGTTAAAAAAAAAAAAGCTGTAAAGCTACACTTTTGCGGTTTGTGCAGGTGAGTCATACAGCCAGGGAGACATAGTATAGGGGGCTAATTGTAACGATCAGGCAACTAATTAGGTGAAAGTTGTTAATTAACTTATTAATTAGTGAAAAAGACACATTGGTCCAATTAGAAACTTCCCGAGCGTCATCGAAAATCACTGAATCAATAATTATTTGGAAATAGTTTGAGCCCGTGGGAAGCGTAATAGTGCGCTAAAGGTACCCCTCGTGCAACAGGTACAGGGCTGGGGCTGTAATAAGAGACGGGAAAATCGCGTGGGCACGTTATCGCACCGGTAGCCTTGCTGCTGCTGTAGGAGTGGTAACTTTAGCGCACTGCTGCGCGTCCGCACGCTCAGTACTTGTAAAAATTACCGATTTAGTGATTCTGGATGACTGTGAGCAAGTTTCTATTCGCAACCATATGTATATTTTCACTAATTAAAAAGTTAATTAACACATTTTACTTAAATCGCCGACTGATCGTTACGATTAGCCCCCTATACTATGCCTCCTTTGCCGTATATAGCTCACCTGCACAAACCACATAAGTGTAGATTTCACGAATTTTTTTAAGCAAATCATTTGAGATTAAAAAATTCAAAACACCCAGCATGATTACTATCTGTGTTTTTTTAGGTTTTCCTCCACGAAGCCTCTTAAAAGTGGTGCACTAGCGCATAGGAATGGACTACGTTCCTATATCCTTGCTCAAAGTTTGTAAAAGCTTGGCGGCTTTGGTAACTTTTAATTGAAAAAAAAAAGCGTTGTTTAGGAAACGCACATCAATCCGTTTCCCAGACTGCGAAGACTGGCCTTCCCTAAGCATTGGGAGGGTACTTAATGCCCTTCAAACAACAAGGTCCATATGCCCAGATCGTTTGCGCCACCTATCAGAGGTCACCGCGACACACAAAGGGCACACGAGTGCATCGTCAATCGTTCTGCTCAGACTCGTGCCCAGTCAGCGAGAACGCAGGTACCAGCCGCACGCTGTCATAGCACTATTGCCAAATACCACATAGCTTCGCGAATACTGGAAACTGCTCCGAAAACCCATGGGAGCGGCGGCGAACGCGACAGTGGCGCCCCTAGCGAACCCGGAGTTAACGGAGGCAGACGACGCAATGGAAAAGTGTAGGCTCCGAGACATCCGCGAGTTTGGGAGCCCCGTGTCGTCCCCCCAACAGCTGAAACAATTCATTGTGGTAAGTCCACTTGCAAAGCGGAATCCACTGATCGCAACTGCAACGACAATTAAATAACTACGCACGCATAAAGAAAGATAGAGAAGTTTATTTAGCGGTCTCATACGACACTTAGGGGATCACACGCGTTTGAAGCGCGTCTTTGAAGAAGACAAAAAGACGGTTAGCTACTCGAACTACGTCGTAACAGGTTACTGTTGATCCAATACAAACTGAGTTGTCACAACTTCGTACCAGAATAGGTGATTATTAAACCGTGTGCAAACAACATGTAAAGCGCACCAGCCACTGCAGCATAACAAAAACAAAAATAGCGAGAAAAATGACCGTGCAAACACATTCCAAATTTTGCAGGAAAGATGGGGTCGCCATCCCAGACGAAAATAAAAGAAGTGGGGCACAGTCGGGAACAACGGCGAGTAAAACAAAGCAGTTTGAAGACGATACAAATATACAAATCACCCAGCAAAGAAACTCCTTCAACGACGACGATCGTTGCGCAACTGGCGGTTGCCATCGGTGTTGAGTACACAACAAACAAAGATGAGGCAACACGACGAAACTGATAAAAAAAATAGCTCTCTTTTTTCAGCTGCTCTTTACACGTTTGTTTATTTGCTTCCGCGGCGTTGGTAGGAACCAAAAACAAAGCAGAGGAAAGGAATAACGTAGTCCAGCTCACACTGCCCGGTAAGTCGAACACTGGAATCTGCTACGTGCTAGCAGTGTGTGACCGGTTTTGCTTTCGCAATTCTTTAGCCAGTGACTTTGGCAGGTTGTTTGTTTGCTCGCTTGACGAAGCAGTTCAGAAGTATGTTCAAGTACTTGTTGACGTACGTGTCCAGGCAATCCTTGCACACCATGCCTTTGTATTGAGTGTCGATAAGCGGCCACAAGTACGCCTTCAGCTGAACTCTTGTTTGGTGCAATATATCAGTGAAATGTGTGTCGAAGGCACGGCTGATGTTATCGGCTAGGTGACGAGATAAGTCGTAAGGTGGTGTCATTTTCGCATGCGAGTATTTCTTGTTCTTCAACAGAATATCTTTCGAGGTGTTCTATATTTCTGATTGCAGTTGGACGTAGCAAGCATTACGACAGATTTGACTGGCTGCCCACCCGGCTACATAGGACTGGGTGTTCAGTTGTGCATCTGGTCTGTCGTCCGTGAAGTTTTCCGCCATCTCCGTAGAGTTGTCATAATCGTCTGTGGAGGCGTCAGTGTCGATTTCGAAGCCAGACTTGGATAGCTCTTCCAGTTTAATTTGAAGTAACGTAATTACTAGCGTTTGTTCGGTCTTCGGGAAGCGGTAGAAGGATTTTCCACCACATCGCAAAAACTTGTTTTTGCAGTGGTAGGCAGCACATGACATGCCTGCCATCTCCAAGTATGCGCTGCATGGTGTATGCCCGAAGGCGGCCGTATGATCAACAAACGATGACCCATAGCAGACTTGACCGCGTACTGAAATAAAATCCGAATAGAAATGTATAACGAGCTTACACTTTTTAATATATTTAATATGTATCAAAAAGCACATATGAAGATTTCGGATTAGAAACTCAATCGAAGGCGAAAATAGGTTATCGCAGACGACCGTCGAAACAACATCAACAACAACAACAAAGTTGCAGACGGCCCTCCAGATGTCTGGGCATAGAGTAGCAGAAGAACCTGCGGGCATGGCATGATCCAGTGCTTAAAGTCTCCCGTAAGCCTCCCTACAAGAAGGGGGGGGGGGAGTTCTGACGAGATGTACGAGATGCACATAAAATAAACCTCACTGCTGACTCTACCCACGCTGTACCTGCAACCCTCAAATTGCTAATCCCCAAATGTCACATCCCTGAAAACAAGCTATTTTATTGCAAGATATGATTTTGATTTCACTAATGTTGGTGCTGTGGAGGAGGGTCTCAGACCATCCTTTACAAATCAGTGGGGGGTCCGAGACTCCCGTGAGACCCCCAGACTCTAAGCCCTTGGCATAGCAAAGGAAAGAAAGTAAAAACTAAGCCAAACAAGTCAAAGCAAAATACGTGATGGTTCGAACGCCAAGTAAACAAAAGAAAGGAAAAAGCTAAAACAACAACATAAAAGCAGGAGGAAGAAAGAACGCGGCGGCGTAGCGTCGCCTCAAACGTAAAAAGACTGAAAAATGGAAGGAGTTCCAGGACCGTAACAACGAGTGCCTGCCTTTATCGTAGAAGTCGCAGAAGACGTTAGTCATCCCGCCGCTAACAATCGCAATTCGTGCACCGTATATAACCTGACCGAAATCACCTTTATTTGCGCTACGACGCTCTCCTCTTTTTTCTTTTGCACGCGCGAAAAGTCAGCTTTTTTTGTAAGTCTGCTTTTTATTAGTTTCAGTATTAGCGTCAGATTTGCATGTGCACAATCGACTTCTTCCAGAGCATACTGACATCGCAGTGACGTACGTGGTTCGAAATTGCCTTTTGCTTCTACATCCGGAGACGATCTTAACGGGATTAGCCAGCTGGCCTATTCGACAAAACGGTTTTAAGCAATATATTCATGAGAAAGGGGAATTGCAATAACGAAACGAATTGATTGATAAGAACAGTAAAGCTGAAACGTAGCTATGTTCTGAAATTTTTGTACATGGTCCTTTTTCAAGAAACAAGGCGAAAGTACATTCGCGTTTTGCCTGGCTTACGTAGGTTCTGACAGAGTGTCTTCTTAAGTAGAACCCTAATATTGCACACTGAAAGCTATAACATCTCTCCCACGCGAAGAAAATGCCCTTCATTCATGAGGTGACACCTACTTTTTAACATTCAAAGCAGCGAATACCCGCGAAATTGTTTTTTTCATTGGTCGCCTCGCAGTGAGATAGGCGAAAACCAATGCGTTGTGGAGAAGTCGTCTGCTTGTGGAGACTCCGAGCTCGCCAGGGGCGCTGCGATCACTTTTCGTCCGCGCTCCGCGGGAATTGTCTTGTATTGGCTTGCTATGGTATTTGCTATTGCCCAAGCAATCTGTGCCTTACGCTAGCCTTCGGATACGTGAAGGAGGAAATTTGGTATAACGGTCTTGCTACCTCTATTCCTCCTCACCTTTCAGTCTCAGCGCAGTCGACGGTATACGTATCGATGAAGGCAACCAAGAAGCGCGAAAATTGCTGCATCGCGGTTTTCGTCGTCTTTATGGGCGGGTGTTATCCCCGGCCAAACTAATCTTAGTTCAGTGATTGAGACGAGAAGTATACGTAATATTTGAAAACAGAATTTGGGGTGGTGTTCTTGCATGCGAACCATCTAAGAGAAGTTAGCCGAACGGCGTAATTATTGGCACACTTCTTTACTCACTAAACTTCAGCGTTTACATCAGTTTACATTCCAGATGAGTACTACTCAGGTCTATCAAATGTGTTTAAGATAAGATGCAAGTAAGCACTTTTATCTTCGACCTCTACTTATACAAATATGAAGCGGAGAAAATAAACGAACGAATACATTAACGGAGGAATGAATGAAGAATGTTTGGTTGGTTGCGTGAGGGTTTCTCAGTAAGTAGCAGACTGTGTCCTAAAGTATTTTTATGGTTCTTGTTTGGTAATTCGTACTTGGGATACTTTTATTTTTTATGAACTCATATGCTGCAACTTTATGGGCTGTAGGGCGATAGTAACATGCCCGAAACTTTCATGTTCGGCGTTTCTTCGTCACTACTATAGTAGCTGATTTTACGAAGGTGTTTTAACATTTTTTATCAAAATATATTAAATTGAAAATTAAAAATTCTCGAAAATGCATGTAGCCTAGGTGGCCGTTTACGGTCATGAGAAGCAAAGCGTTTCCGCGATAATACTGATGCGCGGCTCCGGTGCTATTAAAAAATAACCAGGCTGTAGCCGTAGAACGTTATCATAGAAAAAATATGAAAACACTCTTTGTCTTTTTGTCTGGAGCTCACATATGCTGGAACATATGCGCTATGTCTGGATACAAAATAGAGTTTGAATATATGAACCGTGAAATGTTTCCGAGTGCTTCAATTGTGCTTGCTAACGTAAGACAAAACAACGTCCTGTTAGTGAGCCTACGTACCGTGGGTTTCTTAACGCCACTACGCACAATTTTTATTCAGCGCGATATAGAGCGTGTTGAGTTGCTGAATGTTATTAGCCTTGCACACGTCGCACCTCATCCAAGGCAATGTTGAAGAGCATTTCGTGTAAGTGTTATTGAAAGGTCAATAGAAGAGGTTAAAGCAGGTTACATAACAGCAAGATGCTTAAACGTCATCTTGTTTAATAATGTGCACACTTGTAAAGGTTTATTTGTGCAAAAAACGTTCGTAAACAGAAAAGGTCGGAATAAGATTTAAAAGGTTAAAGGCGCGAACTGAAACACGGACGTCATAAGACACACGTGCGACATACGTAGGTGTTTTGGATTTTACCCGTGTTTCAGTTCGCGATTTTAACCTTTTAAATTGTGTAAACCAACTAGACGCAACTAGACCTTCATTGCGTCCGAATAAACCTGACTCTGAGCCATTCCTTCGTGGTTCCGAACACCTCATTTTCTTGAACTACGAAATGAGCACGAGTAATAACTCTGCAGAAGCCATTTGCCTAACCGGTAACTATTTGTTTCTGTTTGCTCATAACTTTTTGTTGTTGTGGTGAGACATATCTCTTGTTTTAATGTGTGCTTAAATAAAGAACAACTTGTGCTTGTAAATAATCAGCTTGAAGTTTAGAAATAATACTAGAACACAAAGAAAGAAAGGACACACAGCCGTTTCTATCCACTCGCCTATCCTTGATACAATCGGATGATCCATACAAAATCAAGAATTCGGAACAATTAATTACATATCTTCAAGAAAATGTAGCCGGTGTCACATCTGGATTTTCAATAGATATTCTATTGACGTTTCTATCCACTCGCCTATCCTTGATACAATCGGATGATCCATACAAAATCAAGAATTCGGAACAATTAATTACATATCTTCAAGAAAATGGAGCCGGTGTCACATCTGGATTTTCAATAGGTATTCAAGACATGTACCATTCGATTGCGCACGCATATCTTATATCAATTCTCCGCTCTAAAATTGAGAAGCAAGGCACCACAGCTTTTCAGAACGCCGCAGGAATAAATGTAGACACCTTTATACAACTATTAGGCGTATATCTAAACGCGACTGTAGTAGTACATCAAGACCAACATATGGTGCAAAAAGCGGAGTATGCATTTGATCTCGAGTGGCGCCGCAGCTATGTGATTTGTACCTGGCGGTATGCGGCAAGATCATCGAAAACAACCTGAAACATACAAGCGTCAAGGCAATTTTCCGTTACGTGGACGACTTCCTAATACCAAGTGCCGCGGAGGTAGACGACCAAACAAACGGATCCAGAAATACAGTTCTTAGATGCTTCCAAGAAAGTTGCCCTGATTTGGTTTTCACTTATGAATCACCTGTCGACAATAGTATAGACGCTTTACACACGCGCCAGATTGAGCCGCCATAGCCGCCCTTCTCTTGTCTTATCGAGATGCCGAGCCACTGAAGCGGGCGTTGACGAGTCTCCACAACGGCCTATGCTGGGGGAAGGACACAGTAACACTTAAAATGGCAATAACCTGTCCTGCTGTGGAAATGATGAAGTCAAGCGAACGGAATAAGAGGGAACAAAAACTGAAGGGCAGTTATGGCGGCGCCCATGCACAGCTGCTGTAAAGCGTCTATAAAATTCGTAGATCTCACTCTTGTGAGAATCGGTCCTGCCATCACCGTGAATGGACGCGGGAACGGTTCTCAGTTTCGTTTTCTTTTCTGTGCGTGTTGGCGTTTGCACGTGAGCCCCTGTGTGTTGGTGAACTGGCGACGCTCGTGCGGGCTGGGGCAGGGGACATTTTTGAGGAAAGGAAGAAGAAAAGGACAGCACGTGGTGTAACCTTCTGCAAGGATTCGGAAATTAGCTTCGCTTGTAAACAGACGTGTTTTTTTCTTCCTCTATCCGCGGAGTCCTGGCTGCTTTACTTTTCCTTCAGCGACCATCAGCTGCCTCCGTCGTCGGGTCCCGGCGCAATCACGAAGGAAAGAACATCATTAGTACTCTGACTTTCAATCAAGAACACGTATGCTGGAGGCACGAATCCCGGTCAGCAAAAGGATTTAGGCCGTTCACATCTGGACACTCAAGAACCATCAAGAGAAGTGTCGCAAGCACGGCTCTAATCTCTGCCCTACACAAATCGTGTGAACACCAAATAGGGCAAAGTTTTGAAAAACAGATGTGCCGCCTACGAGATTCGGGATATCCAACTAGTCTAATGGTACCAGTATGTGAGAACATCTGCAAAAACTTGAAGCATAAAAGGCAGGAGAACGGAAACGCAGACAAAACTCGAAGGAAGATCGTGGTGCTACCTTACATTCATGGAATTACGCACAAATTGAAAAAAGATTGCAGCAAGAAATGACGTTCAAGTAGTATGCTCCGCGCCCAACAAAGCCTACTCTATGTGCAGTGAAGTGAACCAAAGAAGACAGAAAAAATCCTGCAACACGGCCCACAGAACGCAGTATCTCCCATGCACTACAGGAGTGGTGTACCACATTCCCCTGTCTTGCGGAAAATGCTACATCGGCCAAACGGGCCGATGTATCAACGACAGAGCCCGTGAGCATGCAGCGTCACTAAAGGGAACAGCGGCAGGACACCTGGCAGCTCATTGGAGGACATGCCAGTGCAGTGTAGCTTTTAACAGCACCACCATTCTTGCCAGAAACAACAATCCTCATGCACGCGAAATGCTCGAGGCGCTCGCCATCGAGGAGCACGCGAAGGATTGCGTCAGCACCCCATCAATCACCGTACACAAAAAAGAAAGACAATACCTACGAAATGTCACGCCCCAAACAACAGCACGAGCTTGTGGCGGGTTAGTTTAAAAAACAATAATTGTCTAAGAATTCTGTGTAAATGCTTTGTATATTTTTGTATAAGTGTAAATATCGGGAGTGATCTTTATTAGGGGAATAAGGTAATTGATATAATAGGTTTATCGTGCTCTACATGGGACTCAAAATGAAGGAGCAAACGCGCAAGGAAGAAGTTTATACTAAAACATCGTTGGTAGTCGGCTGTGTGTCCTATCCTGTCCTTTCTTTCTTTGTGTTCTAGTTTATTTCTAAAGTTCAAGCTGATATATTTACAAGTATGTACCAACAAGCTCAACTCTTAACCGTTAACGACTGGTACCACGAAACCTTCTATTACAAGCAGTTAACAACAAAAAGAAGCTCGCAAGAGAGACTGGTTCACACTCCTATAATAACACTAAGTGTGCGATGGAAAATTATCACTGTCTTAACATTAAGAGTACTAGATGAGGTACCTGTGACACCCGGAGCGACATATAATTTTTATTATAAACTAAATGAAACCATGTGCTGGCATATTTTACACTTTGAACATTAATCAACACATATAGTGTTAGCAAGGCAAGTAATTTCTTCATCAGTTTTGTCGTTATATAAGATGTTTGCCGTTAGACTGGAGCCTTAAGAGGACGACAGAGAGATATAAAGAAAGGAAGAAAGAATAAGAGAGAGAGAGAGAAAGAGAGAGAGAGAGAGAGCGTGTGTGTGTGTGTGCTGTGTGGGAGGGGTTATCGTTTTAACGATGGCAGATTCAACACTGGGACTTCAGAAGTTTTTAATTTTTTTATGAAACGTTTATTTTGTAATAATTCATTATCGCAATTTTCAAAACACCAGCATTTCACATTATTATCAGATAACTAAGAATAAAGGCAGAAGTCGTATTAATTATTTGGTTTTCAGGAAGTTCGCCTAAAAGGACTTTATGCTTAATTAGATAAACGTTTTTTTGATTCTTGAGTTCTGTCAGATATTGTGACGAGTAAAGTTAGGAAGGACCGACTGAAGCAGTGTAACCAGTGAGCAATGATTATTGTCAACTATTTCTGGTCATTTTGTTTTTGGTTCTGGTAATATTTTGTCTGCTTCATTTCGTAATAATTTATTGCCGCCATTTTCAGAAGACTGACATACGACATGATTTTTATATAGATAAGAATATAAACAGGCTTAGTAATAATTAGTATGTTTTTTTAAAAATGCTTCGAGAAAACGACATTGTGCTTAATCAGTTTGTCGGAACGTTTTTTTACTAATTCAGTTGAAGTATACTGCTATTAGCAACTATTTCATTGCTTCGTTTTCGTACTGCAGTCAACTTTACGAAGATAGAGCGGATCGTCGTTCTTTGCAGGGGCTTTGCGAGGTCAAAGCTGTATCGATTGGCTCTACTTGAATAGGGGCAGACTATTGCTGGTTGTTGTGGTCTATCCGTTTTCGCACTCAGAGCCAAGCAGAACTCGCCTGTTTTGAAGTCACCGCAACTTCAAAGGTATAGACACCTTGCTCTGCCTAAACGCTATTCAGGGTCGCAGGTTCCTAGTGTAACGTAAATGACTGATTACGAAGACGTTATGGTGGTCCTTAAATCAATTTATTTACCGTCGCACAGTTCTTCGTCGTATATCTGATACTTTTCAGATCCACAAACCAAGTCGTAGACGAATTTGCGAGATGCTACTGATCTTGTCAATCTTTCCTTCTTGGACCCACAACTCGCAACCTGAAAGACCAAGATGGGTTTCGCAAAAAAATTGAAATAAAGCATCCTCGCTTGCGAACTTTTCGTGATTTCCTTGCTCGAGCTTATTCTTTTCCCAAAATGATTTGGATACATTTATCAAGTCTAGTTGTGGCAAAGACTGTAAAATGTTGTTGAACGAAAGTTTTTTTTTAAACTTCAAATTAATTAACAAATGCTTTATCTTTTTCAGCGTTGTGTTTTGGTGTTTATGTGATTTTACGCAGTAAATACCGAACTTTAGTCACTGATGTGCTAACCTTTGCGTTGTGATTCGGTCTGCGGCGTTCTTAACGGTTAATGTCGAAACATTGGCTTACGGTGCGATCAAAAAATGCTCAGACTTCCACGACCTGCGCTCCTTTCAACTAAGTATAGGTCGACGGGATTAGTCATGCTTTCTTCAGGACGGATTTACAGAAAATAACCAATGCAGCACTATTAATAAGTATTTATACACTTAATTGACACGTTACATGAAGTTAATATTTAGGATTATTTAAGACAACATGGCACAATTTTTTCGCATTACTATCGGCAAGATTATAATTAGGCAGGCAACTACCCTCTGTTGCTCTTTGGATGCAAAAACTAAAACTCTAATTTACAAAAAAATATATTAATTTAATCTGTAACAATGCAAATCTAACAATTCAAATGCTAATAATTTCGTAAGAATTGCGAACGACTATCTATATGATTTATGGAAAAATATGGATTCTAGGTTAATTTTGCAATTCAGAAATACATGGCCAAAGTACACATTCGTTTGGAAGAAACCATACTATGGATGTCTCTAAACGCTACGTGCTATGAGTGGCTGACATCCCAAGATCTACCCTTGGTGAATCTTTTCGCGGAAATCGCTACTGTTAACTGCATACATCACTCACCATATCGGCGGTGGGCCACCTTGCAGGACATCGCAGTTGTCGTACTCGGAGAAAACGACTGGGTATTCAACACTAAATCCACCTACAAGAAGTAAAATATTACCAGGGCTTCCTGCTTCAAACCGATATGAATTCTGCCTTGAAGGGGAGGTGTTCAACATACTTTTCTCCTAACTTCAGAGTTGATATAATTTAAATAAATCTAAACTGCCCTGAGCATTGTATAGAGACTTTTCAAAATGTTCAAAAATTGGTGTTATGTGCTGGTGAGATAGAATTCTGACGTTTTTAGAAAGTATTTATAAATTTGTGAGGTGGATGCAGCTGATATGCACTCTCAGTGAAGTTATTTACTAAGCAAACTATTTATTACCTTTCATGTTGGAAGACGTGATAATGTTGGGAACATCATAGCCTTTAGAAGCTCGAACGCTGCTGTAGGCAGTTATGGTAACCCTGAAGATTCCAAGGCAGCATCATGTAAGTGTCACAAGCTAGAAACACGTTCATGCATAATGGATATCACTGCTGCTAAACTTACGTCACCATAACTACAAAACAAAGTACCAAGAGCTAAGCTCTAGTGCTTCACAATACACACGAAACTCTTTAACTTTTGCGTACAATTGTACACGCGAGTTTCACGTAACCTTCTCGACACACGAAAAGTGTAGTCCCGGTATTTAAGGTAACTAACTGATCCACTGTAGCAGGATGTGGCAAGGTTAAAAAATACGATATTGGATAAATGAACTTTTCACTACTGAATTGCAATCATCTCCTGAGACTAGGAGGGAATATTATGTCTCGACAAAAATGAAACTCCGAGACTCAAACGAACGAAGATTTATATTTTGAGCAAGTTATCGATGAGGTGTCGTTGAAGCTGTTCCAGATTTTCAGATAAAGCGGTAGCTTTAAAGGTCTTATATTAATCGTTATTGTCGCGCCTCACTTTATGCCTTATTTTTTATATAAAACCAGTCCTTACGACTCTCTGCTACTGCTCTGGCTATGGTACCTGATACGTTAGAAAACGCAAAAACACTGTGACTTTTTGTTTTTTGCGGTTCTTGCTTCTGATTTGTTTTAGGTATTCTTATCGGTTAATACCGCCGCAACCTGATTGGTTGTAGAACGATAATAAAATGCTTAGAACTCGCCACGCCTCAAGTTTACAATAATAACATGACAAAAAAATCATATACTACAACTGGTTGAACGCTTCCTTTGCTATATTTCCTAGAAATGAAGAAAACTTATCGAGGAACGAGACATACATTTCTTCTCTGGAGTCCCAGTAGCCGACTTTCAGTGACAGTTGTTTTTTCTTCTTCAAGGATGGACACCAACTCGGCATTGACGCATTTGCTGTCCCAGCCAAGAAAAGGCTCGCATTCGTAGGATCTTTGGTACAGGAAGTACCGCCCGGGTGCGATCAGTGCCTGGAGGTAACCCGCCGCGATATATAAGAAAGACGTCCGTCGTTTAAATACGATGTCCGCCAAGAATTCTACAGTGATCACTATTTTGGCAGAACTAATACGAACAAAAGACTAATCTACAGAAAACACAAAATAGAATGCACTTACAGAGAAAGAGGACAACAACACACAGGTCTTTTTTGAAGAGCTGTGTGTGTTGCATCCTCTTTCGTGATCTTCCATATTTCATCTCCAAAGTGCTCCCTTCCACATCCAAGAAGTAATCTCGCAGGACAGAACTCTAACCATCGGGAAGTCGTTTTTTCATAAATTTGTTTGTAATGTATCCGTAGGAATCCTACTTGTAAATTTGAGCTCTTAATTTAAACCTGTTTGAACTGTTGGTAAAATCCTATCATTACTTTGAAAGGCGGATATGATCATACCGAAAAACATTTGCGTAATGTTCGTACTAGCTGATTACACAACTGAAAATATCAGTATTAGAAATTCATTATAAATTTAGCAGACGCTTTGTACTGCAGAAGTTAGCAAAACAAATTTATTGCGTGTGGCGTTTGTGCGTATGTTCTGGATTGGTCATCAGTGTTTGGGAGAGAACAAGAATTGAATAGGATGAAGTAAGGGTGCGACACATTTATATTGTCCAGATAGTCTTCTCTCGTTGGTCTCTCCCGGTCAAGAGACACTCAACTCTCTCACCACGGCGCCTTTGACCCACATAAACATTGCCACAGCCGAGATATCCGATCCTTTCCCAAAGCCAATAATTGACCCCCTTCGCGCCATTACCTCTTATTCATCGCGGCGCACGGTACACTCAGCGTGCCTGTTCACCTTCTACAATAACACCTTACTCAGAGGCAATTACGAACTGCGAGGTGGCTTCTTTTCATTCCTCGGGGACTTCAAAACGACATAATTCACGCCAATCATGATGACCGAACCGTAGGACACCTTGGCTTCGCTAAGACTTACTTTTGAATTCGAGATTTCTAGAACGGATTTACGGTGCCATCTACGTATACGTCCATTTGTCACCAGTGCCACACCAGAAAACAGCCCAAGACAAAGCCGCCTGGCACTCTGCATTCCGTGTCTCCACCAGAGCCCCCTTCTAAAGAATCGGAGTTGATTTCTTGGGACCATTCATCGTGTCCTCAAATAACGACCGGTGGGTCATTATGAGCTATTGACTGCATGACCCGGTATGCGGAAAATAAGCCTCTTCCTCGTGATTTAGGGAGAGAAGTTGCAGACGTTTTCCCTCAACTTTCTTCTGCTGCGCCATGGTGCTCCAAAGTCCATCACAAGTTATCGTGGCACGTCGTCGCCATTTTTTGCGAAACTTCTCCATGAAGTCTTGCACGTCGCAAGTACAATTCATGATGTGAAAAGTGCTTACCATCCACAGGCTAATTACCTCACCGAACGGCAGAACCATAAACTAGAAAACGTAATGTCTTTGTATATTTAAAAAAAAAAACACGCATTAAGGTACAGCGCTACATTCAACTACTGTATTCTCGCCGTATTATCTCCTGTAGGCTCGCGACCCTGTCAAAACTCTCAACACAATCTTGCTCTACACAGACGCAGTGTTGAAGTACCCTTATGCACCCGACTGCTAGTGCCCCGTCGTCGTTTTCACCTTCCTAACAATAGTTAAGGTTATTGCCTCTCTGTTTCTGGACTTATGCGAACGCACTTACCTTCCATGCATCTTGGTATGGTGAGAGTTCTGGCCTTCTTTCAACAAAATCTGTCACTTCAGACGCATGAAGTTTCAGGAGTGCGAAAACGAATATAATTCTACTTGCAGCCATCACAGGAATATTCTCGCAGGCAAGATGTTGAATTCTTTCTTCTGGGTTCGGAATCTAAACACAAGTTTTATGTTAGATGGCAGGCAGACACAAAGTAAATATACTGTTACAATTTATTTGCTGCGTTTTATGCGAGGCCGAGCAGTCAGTCGTTTACAATGGGCAGAAGTACAGAAAGTTCCTTATAAATGAGAATCGTGTTTTTGTCCTGGGTAAATAAACTATGCATGGCAGAATGCTCAAACTCCGTAAAAATGTGACACCATAGGTTGGGAAAGAATGCGAGAGTTTGAGAACATTACGTTACCTGAATAAAAAAAATAATCGAGAAAAACGAACTTTCTTTTTGAGCCGACTTCCACCTAAGTTCAGTATCGTCAAAACAAAATCATGACATTCTGGGCGCCTGTAGCATCTATTTCAGCAAAACAAACTTGTCAGCAAGAAGGACAACAATATTCTCTTTTTTTGCTGGCAAGGGTTCTTCCCTGATATAAATCCCACGACCGTTCACAATATCATTTCTTGTTTTGACGATATTAGGCTTAGGTGGACGTCGGCTCACAGAAATATTTGGGTTTTCCCAATTATCTTTTAATCCAGGCAACGTCATCTTCTCAAAATTTCGCGTTCTATCCCATCAGCTAGCTTCACATTCTCATGGTGTTTAAGCTTTCTGCGATACATAGCTTATTTATCGGGACCAAAAAACAGGTTTTTTTTTCTCGGGATCTCCTGTATATTACCAATACGATGTTTTAACCATTTTACACCCAGACACACAATTTTGAAAGGCAATGAAAGGCGACTTATCTGCCCGCCTACAAAAAGTATTGTTTTTCATATTCATATCTTCGCTTCCAGTTGGCAAAATTAAAAAAAAAAGTTTTAACGGCATAATTTTGAGAGCGCCATACTCGCCATACAGCTATCTTCGCTCTCTTGAAATGGCGGGGGCGTAGTACAAGAATGCTTGCACGTTCACTTTACCAAAAAGCTGTGTTATTCACGGAGGAAGGTCGCCAGAGTCACAATGCCCAGAAAAGCTTACGCCAGCATATAGATTTGCGTTGTTTCAGTAAGCATGATGACTCGCTTGCCAACTTTATACCAGGAAGTTCTTTCGGACTCCTTTCATGTCACTCGTTTTACGTAAATCTCTGCTACTCGCTGTTTTGTTGCACAGGAGACTTGACGCGCATGAAGTTTCAATCTGAGTAAGTACAAGATACTCGGATATGTGGTTTAGACGATCATTCATGCCTAACATCATATGTATTAGCTACGCACGTAGCGAAGCTCTTATGAAAAGATAATGCTATTTTTTGAGGACCAGAGTATTATTTACTAATGGGATAGGACAGTGGCACCATCGTACTCACATCGGTTCAGAGCAAGACCCGAAGTAGCCTACAGCAGTCGAAGCCTCTCACTGGCAAGAAATCGGGGGTGTAAATGAAATTCCTTCCTTGAAAGTAATGAAAACAACGGAAGCAATCACCAGGTAAGAATGTTTTTCAGCCTCAGCAAGAGATGGATGGCAGACCTCCTGAGAAGGAAATATTGTGTTGGGGTCTTCATCGTCGTCATCGTGCACCAACATTAACATCGCCGATGCCTCGTGCTGCCCGACCGGGCAACGCGGGTCAGTTTAAACATACGCGTAAACATTGTAGAAACTAGTCGCAAAGTCTCTGTCTTCCTTATCATATTTAGACTGCAGTGCCCGTGAGGCATCTCGTTGGGGGATCGTAGTACACCGGAAAGAGTCTTCACGCAAGAAACTTCCCACTTGCCTACGTTTTTAGTGCAATAAACACTATCAGACACTGAGCATAATAAACGTCACGGTGGGTTTGAAGGCAAATAATGTAGTCTCCTGCCATATGAGAGACCCACTGGGAGTGCGCGGCCGAGACTGTGGCCGCCGAGGGCACTGCTCTCGCTCGCTCGCTCCAGGCGATTCCATGCTACCCCGAAGGGAGGACTCACTCGGTGCTCAGCTAAAGAGCAACACCCGCTTATCAATTTCGGTTTTGCGGCGGAGGGCAGTTCGCCAGCGTCGTGGCACGGCTATGTCCTATTAACGTTGCAATTGCTGTCTGAGAGAGACCGGCCTGAGCCAGTGCGATTATTCTGACGGTTAAACGACAATATTCGTGCCATCCGTCTATCCAATGAATGCGCTCTTCAACAAATTTAATCTTTTAAATTATAGGGCTCTGGTAAACCTCTAATATTTTCTCATTTTTCAGCGCCTGTTCTGCCATTTTACGCCTGAAACAACCGAGAGAAACCACTGATGACTAGCTTGTTTCGAGCCTTCGTGATCATATCCACGGGCATGAAGCCGATAAAGCGCGTTCTTCCGCTAGAGCAGAAAAAAAAATCTGTCAAGCGTATTTAGGCTTTGTTGAGCCCCGACCCGAGTGAGTGTCCTCCCTCGAAGCAGAAAGGAATCGCCCGAGGCGCGCAGCACACCACCGCTGCCGCCGTCTCGGCCACGCGCTCCCAGTGGGTCTTTCATATTGCGGGAGACTGTAAGAAGAGTGGTTCGTTTGGGCGAGTTGGTTGACATCTTGCTGATATTGCGCGGCAGGGACTGAGGACAAAAAGAAGAGAACAGGACACAGCAAGGCGCAACTTACAACTGGAATTTTATTGAATACGTGTTCCGGTAATTTATAGTCTCAACCATCGTCCACAATGACAACAAACACAACGGCAAAGGCAAATCGAAAAAACGGCCATCATAGAAGCATAATTGGAAAATAACACTATCTCAGCCTCTCAGGAAGAGCAATTCCTTCTCCGATCAATGCAATCGACAGCATAGCGACTGCACGTGTCTCCCAAATAATCAATGGCTCGACTTCTGCGTTACCGTACGCATGACTCGCATTTCCCAATTTTTACGCATCCATCCAGCAGTGGGGTACAACCACATGTCCTGCAATGCGGGAAGTCGAAAGAAGCCAACCGTTCTTTTTTTGCGCGATTGTCGTTGTGCTCGCGGAGCCGATCATTTTAGGCAGCCGCCCCCGTCTGCCCGACAGTAGTGCTTGCCACAGGACAACGGAACGCGATAAACCACACCATCTGTACAGTCAACAAATTTCGTAGAGATGGATGGATGGGATGGATGGACAAGTTAACACGCGAAATCGTAAAGCCGAGTCTCATTGATTATTTGGGAGACACGTGTGTGTTTGCTAGGCCGTCGACGGCCAATATCGGACAAGGAATTGTTTTTCCTGAGAACGAGATAGTGTTATTTTCCAAGTATGCTCTGTGATGGTCGTTTTTTATTTTGCCTTTGCCCGTTTTGTTTGTTGTCATCGAGACGATGGTTGAGACTATAAATTACCGGAACACGTATTCAATAAAATTCGGTTGTAAGGATTGCGCTCCTGGTTGGTCCCGTTCTCTTCTTTTGTCCTCGTCCGAGCAGCACAAGATTGTATAAGAGGGAAACTGTACCTTAAATTATAGTTATTGTCAGCTCGAGAAACGCAAGGCATGACCTATTATGTTCTATACATTTTATTTCGTGATGAGCTCTTCAGAGTTTTCATTCACTAATGCCGCCATCTTATTGAAAGCGGAGCGATAAAATACTAAGCGTGCTCGGTACTACTTGTCTCGCATCTTAAGTATTAATGATATAATGTCTAGTAGTTCGCTATAAACTTTGCAGCTTGAAAAAGGCAGGGCTTGACTTATCATGGTCATGATTCTTACTTCATGATTGATGTTATGACGTTCTTGTCGGCTAATACAGCAGTCTCAGTAATTGCGGAGTGATAAAAGAGGCCGTCGTTAGCTTGAATGACCGCCACACTTAGTGATTTCTGTAACTGTGATATAGCGGCATTGCCAGTCATTTCGACAGAAATATATAACGATGCGAGAATCCATTCGTTATTCGTAGATTTTTTTGTTTGAGAATCGAAATACTTTCTCAGTAAAACTCTTTTTTCCCCCTAAGGTTTCTTGTCCCGGAGAGTTTCGTCAATAAAGCAGAATATAATAAGTAAAAACAATGCAAATACTGCTTAAGAAAAGAAACGGCGCCTGTCTTTTGCTAATATAAAAAAGAGAGGAATTATGACAGATCGCAAGTGCATGTCAAGCCTAGCAATGTGTATACAGGTGGTTTTGTGAAGAGGAAACAGAACCGGATCACTTTAGGCATAGTTCTTCGGGTGAAAGGCAGAATATGATGATGTTTCTCTCCTTGGTAGTGGTTTTGTATGCAGTTTCACGACCCACGGAAGCCGCCAAGTTTCTCGCCTGTGGCAGCAAACCAGGTGACAAAATCTGTTAGATTTGGCAAGATCTGTTAGATGAAATATCGAAAATATAAATTGAGAATTAATGGCCAATTTTGTTGAATGTTGGATTTTCTCTTACCTACTAGGATTCCCAAGTTATAAGAAGATTATTTTGCTAGCTGTCCTTGTCTTCACGTCGCACTGAGATTGCGGTTTCATCAAATCATTAATCTACTGGGTACATCTGGTCCAACCTTTGCGGCGTAAATAGCCACCTATTGTTCTCGTAGTAATTAACGAACGGTGTGTCTTGTATAGTTATCAAAGTTATTGTTAACCATTGGACGCAGTTTATATGTGTTATACATATAAACTGCGTCTAATGGTGAACGATAACTTTGATAACTATACTAGCCACACCGTTCGTTTATTACTACGAGAACAATATATATTTAGGTAAATCATGAATGGTACTTTATCTACAACCTTTTACTGATATTTATTCACGCTTGGCACTAGCCGTGCTTTATTTACGAGTTCTAAGTAGGTTTGATATATTTTCAAGGGAATTTGTTGTGCTGTTAGTGCGGTGGAACTTCCGCAAACATAGACAAGTGCCGCAGCCATGCATTGCAGAGCTTTCAGTAATGACAAAAAAAAAGCTGACCATTTGCTATTTTGTATTATATCGTAAAACATTATGATGTGTTGTTCGAACTTTGGCTGATGTTAATTTGTTTGCTCTCTAACTGTTTGCCGTATTACAAATTTCAGTCATAATTTGTTTCGATTAAAATGGCGCGAAACGTTATGAATAAATCATTTTCACTGTTAGTAAGTAATGAACAGAGAGTACGTCGTCATGCAAAAATGACCATTTCCTCTACCGCACTGCCATCCTTGGCCTGCAGAGCCCAATAAATAAGTAAACTCAAACATTTTAAGAGTAGTACTTATCCTAGTACAACAAAGCCATAAATATTGCAGGTATCTTGACAGCAGCACGTAGCGCTGCTCTTGGAGCTCGGATGATTGAGAAATGCGGAAAGCGCTTTTTATTAACCGAGGCTGGCAATGGGATCGACATATTGCGGGTGAGAATCTACATTTGTTTTCTTTTATATCAAGTGGAGATGCGGCGGTTGTTGTGATGACCTTAATTTTTACCGAGTCGGGTTTTTGTCTCAGCTTGAATCTTACATTCCTTACAATGTTAGACTTAATTGGTTTATTGTGCCTTTTCAGATAATAGACGGGAGGAACAATATTTATATTCCCTGAATGTAAAATGTTTATGGCAAACAGTTTCCTCACACCCAATTATTGTATTCATGATAATAAGAAAGACATGAGACCTGCAGATACTTCAAAGTGATGGAAGTAAGAAAGCAAGAGAAAAAGTAGCGACACAAACAAATATCTAGATTGGATTTGGTCCTCATGTTGTTTGTTGCATTATCTGTGGTTTTCATGGGGCTCATCATATCGACGCATTTGTATGTTGTTAAGCGTTACTGACTAAGTCGTATTTACCTTCATACTGTCGACATGGTAATTCACCTACTATCTTTTGTGGGTCAGCCTGCACAGTTTATTTGCTTCTATTTTGTCGTTCTCGTTATTTTTTTTTTCCTCTAACACCTTCTCTTAATGTGCAGTTTTAGGGACTTGTGGTTTTACAGTATTCGGATCTGTTTTTTTTTGCTTTATTGTTGGTAGAGTTCTTGATCGGCGACCTTGATGCAATTAGTACTTTTGTTTTGCACAGTAGTTTTAATTGTGTTTCGTTTGATCCAGGCACGTAGCCAGGAGGAGGGCCATGGGGCCCCCCCCCCCCTCCCCGAAACCTTCCATTTTGCTTGGACCTCCTCTCCCCCCTCCCCCTCATACAAGCATTTTGTCATGGGCACCCCCCCCCCCCCCCCCGCCGAAACAAACTCCTGGCTACGTGCCTGGCTTGATCCTATATTTTGGTCGCTCGTTACTATTACATAGGTCTTAAAACGATTGCAATTAACCTGCATGCCTCTTTATGTAAATCACATGTTATCCTCGTAAATTGCCTACTTACCTTAACAGTACCAAGAGGCCCTTGACAGTTTTCTTGTACAAAATTGAGACCCCTTGCTAACAAAATAAACTCATGCACTAAAACATGCTTGGGTCTAAAATACAAAAAATTGACATGAAATAAAATGTATACTTTCATTCTTAAAAAAGAAAAAGGAGAGTGATGGGAGTTATTTCTTCATGACACTCCTTAAAAATACCGGGTGTCCCAGGTAGCGGCTAGGCTCTTTAAATCGACCGCAAAATTCGGTTTTCTAACCTATCGCGCTACGATTTTGTGCAGCGTTGCCCACAGATGGTGCTTTCTTTTTTTGTAAAATTTGCAAAGAGCGAACTTACATGAGGAAAAAAGTAAAGGAAGAAAAACGCTTAGCTCCTATGGAAACGCAGCGAAGCCACCGGTCTTCAAACAATACGGCGCCGTTTGACACTGGAGACAAGAGATGGCGCAAGCGGTCGTGACGCCAACTGCCACCAACGAACGAGTATACGGCGCCGAGAGCCCGCGTATACTCGTAAATGGTTTGTCGGGTTATTTTAACTTTTTTTCGGGGTATTTCTGTTGTTTGTTTTGCAGTTCCTTGTTGTTACCGCACCTGTTTTTCTTTCGATGACTGTCGCCGCGTGCGGAACGCGCTGCCACTTTTGAGTCGAAAAGATCGTCAGCTAAAGACGCCGGCTTTTGGCGCCGTATGCTCGTTCGTTGGCGGTAGCTGGCATCACTACCACTTGCGCCATCTCTTGTCTCCCGTGCGAAGCGGCGCCATATTGTTAGAACACCGGTGGCTTCGATGCGTTTCCATAGGAGCTAAGCCTTTTTCTTTCTTTACTTTTCCCTCAAATAAGTTCGCTATTTGCAAATTTAAGAAAAAAATTCACCATCTGTGGGCAACGCTGCACAAAATCGTAGCGTTATAGGTTAAGAACCGAATTTGGCGGATCGATTTAGAGAGCCTGGCCGCTACTTGTGACACCCGGTAGGTTTCCTTCATTGAAGGTCGTGCCATTGTTTTTGTGGAAAAAACGACCACCAACTGCAGTTACATGAACGGCTTGAACTAACATTTGATGCTCGAACGTTCAGGAAAATGTATGTTGACTCCATCAGGCGGGATTGCATTTAGCCAGTGACAGCCGCTAGTGGGAACCTCCCCAGGAAATTGGATGGGTGTCCTCCGTGGAAATCCTTGATGACGTCATAAATCACAGGATCGCCCCCAGCCACCAACGAAAACCTCAGTTTGGGAACTCCCGCAAGGTGTAGATATCCCCCCCCTTCCCCCTGCCCCTTACTTCCTTCAGTCCGCCTCCCGTCATTTGAAGCGTTGAAAGTGCATCTAGATTTTCATTTCACAGGTGTGTGTTCTCCTGGGTGCAGCAAGGAGTGGCCGGGCTCTTTAAATCAACCGCAAAATTCGGTTTCTTAACCTATCGCGCTACGACTTTGTGCAGCGTTGCCCACAGGTGGTGCATTTTTTAAATAACGCTCCGTTTCGCATGGGAGACAAGAGATGGCGCAAGCGGTCGCGATGCCAACTGCGCCAACGAACCTGAATACGGCGCCGAAAGCCGGCGTCTTTAGCAGACGATCTTTTCGACTCAAAAGCGGAGCGCGTTCCGCAGGTGGCGACAGTCGCAGAAACAAAAACAGGCGCGGTAATAACCAGGATTCACAAATCAGACGACTTCGGTACCCCGAAAAAGAACAATCAAAATATCCCGACAAACCATTTTTCTAATCGAATATGTGTCCTTCAATATGTTTCATCAGTAAGGATGATAAAATAATGCATTGGCAACTGATATCAGAAAAGCTAGCGCCGCTTTTGAATCGAAAAGATCGTCTGCTAAAGACGCCGGCTTTCGGCGCCGTATGCTCGTTCGTTGGCGCAATTGGCGTCTGGACCGCTTGCGCCATCTCTTGTCTCCCGTGCGAAGCGGCGCCGTATATTTTGAAGACCTTTGGCTTCGCCGCATTTCCATAGGACCTAAGCCTTTTTCTTTCTTTGCTTTTTCCTCAGGTAAATTCGCTCTTTACAAATTTTGCAAAAAAAAAGAAAAAGAAAAGCACTATCAGTGGACAACGCTGCACAAAGTCGTAGCGCGATAGATTAAGAAACAGAATTTTGCGGTCGATTTAAAGAGCCTGGCCACTCCTTGATACACCCAGTATAGAGTTCTATAGATGTGTTTTGTGTATTGTGTAGATCCACTGACGATAACGCCTTGCGCAGGCCTTGACTCCTAGGTGGATTGTGTCGACACCCCGTTGTGCCGGCGCAGGCGCGCAACCATCCGAGCAGACGAACTTGCACTCCGTATGGCTAGAGCTCGGGAAGTTCGAAGGGAGCCCGAATAACGCGACTATCTGTTACGGCGCGCTGAGGAGGCTCGTCGTAGACAAAGTACGGAATAGGAACGTTAGCGGAATCCAGAGCAGAAGCGAAAATGGCGTGAAAATCCTCAGAATTGTGTTCAGAAGCGGGGCAGAAACGACAACGAAGTCGCAATAGGCCTCCTGCTTTGCCCAGGTGTCGCTGTGGAAAAACCGGCTGGCAGCGCCCACTACGACTTGTTTATCGGTATTGGGCAGTACAAACGTGCGCAATTGAATTTGTCCCGCATGAAAGATTTAGCAGGCGGTATGAATTACTTCCTTGCGATCGCCTTACGGCACGATATTGAGCCTATTTCTAACGTGGAAAGCTTCTTTCGTTCCTCAACACTTCGCAAGGAGAATAAACTCAGCGTTCCAAGCTACGTGCACGCTGTACAAGAAGCCGCCAATTCGGTGTCGGCGTGATGTCACTCGCAAAAACAGCGAGCTTCTGATGATGTTGAGCTTGAGGTGAGCATTACGAGATACGTTTATGCGCCTTGTAGGCAAAAACTCCTAAACTGCAGTCCCTCCGTACAGGCAACAATATCAGTTGATAACCAACCTCGAAAATGCGCAAAAGCAAACGGAAGCGATTGAGCGTCGACCGGCCGTCTGTCGGCCCAGCACATCGTTCCTACGACTACTACAACGACGGCTACGACTGCGTCTACGACTGCTACTACTACTACTAGAAATAATAACAATAATGACAATAATAATAATAATAATCTTTATTTGCAGAGAAGTTTTACCCCCAGTGGCTTGCTCGGCTAGAACAGAAAGACGAAAGCCCGTACGGTTGCGCGTCTTCTACCCAAGTAGCACACTTCCTCGGCCCAGGCTTGAGCCATACTGGGGCGAGCTAAAGCCAACTTGGCTCAGGCCTGGCATAAGCTTGCGCCGAACTGGCCAAAGTATGATCTGGGGAAGTGTGCTGCCCATGGCCAACCACCCATGGCAGGAGAAAGACAAAGGACTGCATGCTGCCTTCCGAGTTCTTGCAGCTTTTCTTGCACATCTGCGATGTAAGCTTCACGCAACATAAGATGAGAAATAGGAGCTCCGACTTCAGCACATGCTTGCTTCCCTCTGTGGTGCGTTGGTGCGCGCGCGTGCTCGATGTAGTTCAATCGAATCGCTCCACAGGTCGGACAGTATAGCGTGTTCCTGTTCGTAAAATTCGCACGACGCACGTTTCGATGCATGCCATGGCCGCTTGAAAGAGTGGCCGTGCCTTAGCAGAACAACCTGGTGGGCGACAAACATAAGCCTCGCTCACTTAGTCTGTGTGCGGCTCGTATCGTTCTTTTGCTCGATTTGGCACGGTTTCGATGGGAATAGCTTGCGTCGAGCTCGGATCTCCGGGGTAAAGGTGTGCGGCGAGGACTACGAGTGACATATTTTGAGTCGTGACCACGCGAACGCACAAATAACAGCAGCGTGCAGAAGTAAACAGCCGCCCGAACAGGTTTGGTATTCTGCGGCGCCGCGGGGCTTGTACTACTCAGACACTCTATCGCCCGCCACCGGAGGGCGCCACCATACGTTCAAAGCTTCAGCGCAGGAGGCCCGTGACAGCGAATTATGCGCGAACTGTGACACACGTTACGCGAAGCGTAAATGACCTCAAATTTTAGTTTTACCCCACTGGACTCTATATATAGAGGTAAATGTCGCGTGGGATAGAAAATACGGTCCTTGTCTTATTTGGTTGTTTAATGCTTCCGAATAGATAATCGAAAAGGGTGCCTGCTTGTGCAACTATGCTACATTGACAACCAACATCTTAAAAAGGTAAGGTTTGTGCTTGCTGATTTATTTTAGATTTAAATTAGTTTTGGTTATAGATGGTCCTTACTTGATTTGAACGTTTGGACATTAGTACGAAGGATTTTTTTTTTGGTCTTAGTAGAAGCGATAAAAAATCAAGTCAAAGGACCACACGACAAGTGCAACCCATGCTCCTTGTCTTGATATTGCCCTTTTCTGCTGTACCCTGACTGCTACAGCTCCTTTGGTTTGTTGTCTTCTTGTTTAGTACCTGAGGAAATAAAATAGAAACAATAGTCGGGCAGATACATAATCGCCATTGACAGCGCCCAAGAGTATGCATAAAGATTGATTTGGATTGCTTTCACGTGCCACAAAAACGATTATATCTGACTCTTTGTTTACCCCTCATTGATGTCCTTTTTTAATTCTTTAATATTTTTAACCCAGAATATTACAGCCTTTCGTAGGATGACTCGAGACTGTCTTGCGAAGGGAGGGCTATTTTTGCATAAGATGAGTCCTGTAAGTATTGACTCTGAACTCTTTATATGTTGAAATGAATGAACGGCGGGATATTCGTGATGATGTGACACACGATTGAGGCAAATATTCTTACTAAACTATTCATGCAATTAAAACCAGCAATTTAGAAGCTGAGAAAAATGAAGCAAATAATAATTTAGTTTTAGTAATTAAAGGGACCATGAAATGACTTTTTTATTTTACTTTTGCCAAATAACTTTTACATTAAACCTTCAATGTTCACCGAACGCCGAAGAGGCATCCGTCTTTGTTTCGGTTCTTAACACAAAAAAATAATGAAATATCGAGTTTTTCTGCCTCTCCAACTCGTCGCAAAACAAGCCGCAGCGTAATTTTGACGGTCGTGACGTACTCTGGCACCGGAACCGGAAGTTCTTTCAGCAGTAGAGAATGGGAGCGTTAGCGGAGAGCTGGCGGTGTACCGGTAGGTTTTACCACAGCGTTTTACTGCGCTGATGGCGCCGATGCCACCGACATATTTTCTGAATCGGCGCCTCTCATCACCGCGATTGCCATCGGCAGCTGAACGAAATTCAACTAGATATGTTGCGCTACAGCGACAGCATGGGACTGGTCCCATACGCCGGTACGCCTGTTGGAAAGTGGGGCGAGTCTTCCGACGAAGACTCCAGTTCCTCGTCGGAATCGGACGACAAGGAGTGGCGACTCAAATGCACGGAATGTTCCGAGCATACACGGATGACCTTAGACCTGGGGTCCCTCAAAGCTGATGAGCCTGCACCAAGTGCTTCGACGTGGTTCCTCGAGTGGCAAGCGGTGAAACTGCAGCCATTTCTTTTTACGCTCCGGACTGCACAAAATGTAATTCGGGCACTTGCAACGAGCGCGTTAGCTACGACGTCCGTTGTGACCGGATGGACCGGAACAACCGCTCTCCGCCGCGCGTACACACTCCTGCAACCACTGCAACAGCGCAGGTCGTCAGCACGACGGCCGCTTATCCGCGCCTCAGCTGTTTCCGCGGTGCCTCTAAAAAGAGGGGACGCGCTGCCACTCACTGGCGTAGCAGAAAATGGACAGAGTTTTCTATGTGCTCAAGCTTTATTAATTTTTATTTTGTCAGTATAAGCTCGCAGGGCAGAGTGAAATTAAAAAAAAATATGAGTACGCCGTACCTTGGACGATTACGACTTTAACACGATTACCGATAGTACAAATCTCGCCACATGCCTTTCCTACGATTGCAAAAGACGATGTAATCTTAGCAGCGATATAGCAACGTAGAAATATGATTTCCTGATCACATAGACGTTGGGAGCGTTCAGGAATGCTAACGCTAGTAACTTTTCTCGGGTGATGAAAACGCGTCAAAATTCGCATCCTTCATACACGCCTTTAAATACGGAACGCACCAGTAATACCTTGAACGTGAGCACACGCATGGAATGCGCAAAATGAGAAATCCGGGAGATATTCGACGACACAAATGCTAAAAGATCGAAGTAAACAAACACGACGGCACGAGTGCTTCCGCTGTCTTGAGGTTGGCGCCGCAACATCGCCGCACGAGTATAGATGGATCTTCCCTTCTAGGACATGGTGGGTTATCATCGCGACACACTACGAGAATTCAGTAAAGTATAGCGCTTTACGCGGAACGATGAGCTTCCACCACACCGACCACGTTGACGGTCGCCACCGACGCATATTTTACTGCAAAAGCATTAACTGTCCCATGGAGCGACGCCGGCGTTATCTGAGCGAAGCCGGCGTTATCGCTGTCTGTAGCAGCGAAAAGCGGCACCTAAATTCCCATTGGCTAAGCGAAACGGCTCCTAAATTCCCATTGGCTGAGCGAAACGGCAGATCTATTTTGACTGAGCGAAGTGACACCCAACGCACCTAAATTCTCATTAGCTGCGACGCTTCATGTGGCTTCATATCAACGGCGTCATCGTTGCTAAGGAGCCAGCCGAAGTGCTGGCGGCGCAGCGGGAAAAGGGGGGGGGGACGTGGGTACGCGCTTGCCTGACGTTAGGCCTTACTTTAGGCCTATATTTACGCTTTGAGACGTCGTGAACTGGTACCCGCAGTTAGAGCGATGATGATGATAAGGGGACACGTGATTTCTGCACTCGCCGCGCCGAGCTTCGCACTCCCGCCGCTGCCTGACCCAGCGGCGCAGCTGTCACCAGCGAGGAACACTCAGCGGCGTTCAATTGGACATTAATGATTTCGCCTTCACCACTCCTAAAAAGTGCTTAGGTGTCCTCGGAATTCTTTTCAGCAGATAGCAGGAACTGCGACCAGCATGCAACGTGCGCGGCTGAGCTCGTCTCAGCAGACGAGGATCGTGGGTTGACAGCGCAGGCGCAGTCTGATCTTTCTCTTGCTTTGTTTGCCACGCGATAGAGGGTGCATGGCTCGGAGCAGTCTAAAATTCCACAATTTCTGTTACATCGCTAATTATGCTACAAAATGTTGATCAGAATATTCTTTAACGAAAGTTCCAAGAAACATTCGCCGGCTATTTATTGTTTCTGATCGCGGTGCTGGTGAGGTAGCCTCTTACCCAATGGGCGACGTGGATTTGGCTGACGTGCTTCGGCACCGCGGATGCATCGCTGTGAAAAGGCAGAGAGCTTTCGAATTAATAAAGATATAAAAGAGTGCGCTTTTCGTTTAAATATTCTATGGAAAAAAATGTATCAATCTCTTTTTTTCTTCTGTGTTTTCGTTTTCTTTTCACACCTTTTACGACGTGTGGTGGATGAAATTTGATTTCAAAATCGTTTCATGGCCCCTTTAATCAGTATCAGTTATCACAAGTATCATATAAAGCATGTATCTTTCTGGTTGAATTTGTTTAGTTAATAATCATTGTTGAGTGCTTTTCTCAATACATTTGATCTTTACTGGCTCGTCCAATTTTCTCCTGTATATATTGTAGTTCAGATAACGTTTTGGGTAAAACTTAAGTCTGATCTGGGAGATCTAGATATTTTTGGCGTTCTGAGTGTCTCAGCAGAGGGACAAGTTTAGTTTTGGTCAATCAAGAGGCTACCCAAGTTGTTTTGTTTGCATTGTGGCTTTGTGTTTGGCATCGTACTTGACACTTTCTACGCATTTCTGGCTGGGGTGCGCTACCGCGTTCGTAAAAAAACATGCCTTAAAAAAGAACTAGCAATATTTGAAAAATAAAGTGTCATAAGTTTTAGTGTGGCTTTTTATTTATTTATTTTACAACTTACGGTCCCGTGTGAATTACATCAGGGTGGAATACAATAAGAAACAAGACATAGATAAAAAAAGAAAGTGGTAAAAAACAATGTTAAGAGACTTGTCAAATCATGTTATTGTTGACCTTTTGCTGGAACAAAACAGGATCAGTGATGAAGACGATTGTCTCAGAAAGTCTATTCCATGTGATAATCTTACTAGGAAAAATTAGCTGGTGGAGGAAAGAGTTTCCTTTTTTTTGTAGACCTTTTTAATTATGGGATTGGTTGAGGCGTGAAGATGACCAGTACGGATTTTGTTGTATAGCAAGATAAGTGTGTAGACATATTTTCATACAACCCGTGGAGAAGATATAATTGTGCAATGATTCGCCGAGATTTAAAGGAAGGGATTTCGAGAGAGGACTTGAGTGCAGAGACGCTGTTGGTATGTGAGTATGATTAGGTTATGAAATCGGCTGCCTTATTTTGAATTGCATCAAAATGAATTGTTAGGTATGCCTGTGATGAACTCCAGATGAAAGATACGAATTTTAATTTGGACCTTAGATATGTTTCGCACGCTAGGTTTCGTATGTATGGGAACTGTATTTAACTTTCGCATATTGTAGCCATGTGTGCGTGACGGATCAGCAGCTATTGACTCTAAGTAGTGTTTCCAACGTAGCATGACCAAAGTTGGTCAGTGCCTTAACTTTAATATCATAAAAGGAAGCCTACTTAATTGACCCTCCAGAGTATACTTTGAACCGTGCACCACGCCAGCGGTGATTGCAATAAAGTGATTCTTGTTTGACATTCTGATCAAAGTGGTCGATCAACCGACGTGATGCGCAATCAAGTGACCAGTCTATCAAAATGAAAACTATGGACAAGCTTTTTTCTAAAAAATAGGTCCTACTTTCAGCGGTTCACAATTGTTGCAGAAACAATACTTTTAATAATGTTTGTTTTCCTAATGAAGAATGTAGTCCAGCAAATGTTTTGCAAAATGAAAGGAGAAATTAAATTGTTGTTTCAATTTGTTTAATATATACAAGGAATAAACTTGCTAACAATTAAAGGTACGAAAAGTATCGGCATAATATACATATGTCCGTTAGCGCAATAAGAAACAATAAGATTAATCTCTCCGCGAAGGGATGGTTACATGACGAGTATAACTTGGGAAACTTCTTTGCCGAAAAATACCAGAACAAAAACAAAACAAGATTGTCTTTTGTAATGACTAACTCGTTTGAAATGATGCCGAAGATGCATTTTAGTGTGGCTATAGTGCAGTAAGAGTAGCACAAAACACTGTACAGATTTGTTGCGAATAGTATTTTAAGTGAGACATAGATGAAAAATAAAGGCTGCTGGTACTTTTTGTTTTCATCAAAAGGATGTTTATGGAGATATTCCAAGGACGGTAGAGTCATTTGTTCTTGGGGGAAAAGTGAGTCCAGCTGCACTTTCATATTTGTTTGTCGGAATGAATGTTGCTAAATTTAGGTCATGATATATGTTTATTCAAGAAATATATAAGCTACTTCTGTCTTTGTATAGCATGTGCAGTATGTTATTAGTGAAAGCATGAGTCACAGTGACGTAGCTTTGTTTCTCGACACACTTCTTATTTGAGTGCTCTGCCTTTGATACACTGACCGCGTTCACAATACCTTACAAAGTTTAAAAAAATAAAATACACGATAGCAAATAACAAGAGGTTATAGTAAAAACTGCATATTCCAGATTACTCTCTTCGCAGCTTGCTTTTCATCGCCGGTCTATGGCCTTAGTGACGTATTAATAAACTGTTTTGTGTGTTGTTGGGTTGCGGGACCATATTATTCAATTTCTTCAAAATGCGTCAGATGAAACCAACACGCTAAAATGACACTGTGAAGAGTCCGAAATCTGAAAATATTTAACGCCGTCAAGCTGCGGTTGTTATATTTTTCTTCTCATGTTTTTCGTTTTTTTTTTTGCATGTGATGAACACTGGCGTGTCGTGAAGGCATGCTTTGAAGGCGATCTTCTCCCCGCTGAACTGTCGGAAATGCTGGCAATGATGCACTATTTCCGCTCTGCTGTTCGACAATTTGGTTAAGGACATTGCTGATTCCGGCTGTTTCGCTTCACAAGCTCTTGCAGATTCTGAATAAAAATGTGAGCTTTGTCTTACCAAAAGCCCGAATAAATTGACCGTTATGTATTCGCAAAGCTCAAATATTTTTGGGATTACCTAAGTGCGGTTTCCGTTAGAGTGACCAATAGATATAATGTATGGTACTATCATATATTTTAACGTGCTGCTAAATACCCCTGTAAAGCGTTAAAATGGTACCTGAACAGGGCATCTTTATATATTCTGTAAGCACGTTTAATAACACAATTACGCTTAGAAATAACATCCTTCTGAATTTTATATCAGTCCCTGTCCAACGCCAGCTAAACTCTGAAGAAGTTCGGACACATATCACGGCTAAAAAGGGAACAAAATAAAGCATTTTTGCAAACGTTTACTTTATTATTTCAGGATACATCATTGCTAGCCAATTATTCGATATTATTAATAATTGAAAAGGTTCAATCTTTTACGAGTGAACAACATGGGACGACAAAAATTATGCCGCACATAACTCTTCGTTGTAGAGATCGTATAATGGTATCCCACACATTGGATAGAACTTCTGAAGACACTCATTTATCTCAGCTGATGACGAGCCGTATTTTATGCGCAGTCGACATTCTGAAATAGAGAAAGAAAAACAAACGAACTGAGGATTAGTTTTGAGATGGAAGAGTACTTCGCATCCTATATTGATTTACCCTTCCTAGCGTGCCACATAGTTACAAGACATAACGACAATGCAAATTTTGTAAAAAAGAAATGTAAAAAAAAATGTGCGAAAAGGGTGAGGAGAGAAAATATTTAGGAAGTACCAAAGAAACTTTCACTTTTCGAGTAAAGCAGGAAATGTACAATGCTCAGCGGCTCGCTTAGCATGTAAAAATTAAATAGATCTGTCGCGGATGCAAAACGGTGGCCGAATGCAGAACTGAAAATAGACCTTTAATGAAACAAGATCCGGCAATTAAAGATATGAAAACACTGCATCCTCCATCGACGGCAGATTGGTGACTGCAGCCCCGAACACGTGACTGCTTTTATACACTGTGCGTTCAAGAATGTTCTAAACCTGGACACGGATAATTAACTAAACCTGCAAAAAAAGTCAAAAAACAAAAACTAACAATTAAAAAAAAGACAAATAGAACAAAACGAGGACTGCGGAGTTTGAACCTTGTACCTTTACGTGACGACGAAATGCTTACCAACTCCAGCACTTCTTTTAATTGGGCCTGCCAACTCGATCTCGCACCGGGCAAAATTCACTAAATTGACATAGGTGCAGAAACAGGAGGGTACTTTGGAATTGGCTTATACTCTGTTTAAAGCATCGTACTGGAGCGTTGATTTGAATTTCTAGATGCAACATGTCATCTACACGGAGCCACTTAGGTCTGAGTCAATCAAAGGAAGGTGATTCCACATTTTCGAGCGCTTGTGAATTTGGCTCTGGGTTGTACCTTCGGTAAATCATCTTTTGTTTTTGCGACTGTATTTATGCTTCCAGTGGAAAATATATGGAAGGACAGCTGTGCAGGGGCTGAGATCAACATTTCGTGCGGCGAGACAGACCCACATGAGCTTCCGAACTATTCCGCCGATATCAGGGGTGTGGCTTTCTTGCGATTTGGGTGGGTCGCACAAAAAAGCTGGCGCTGTCATTCGCCGGCTAGATGTCGACCTATCAGTTATTCCCGACCATCGTACTGCAGTCAAAGACCACGAGACGAATATGCCCTCTGATCAGTGGTTTTTAATACCATAGAGTCATGGAAATCTTAGTTGCTACAGCTTGCATCAAGTTGTATAAACGGTGGGCTTACGTAGAACAAAGTGAGCTCCCAGCAATTCGCATGGAGCGGAAATTACCTGTATTACCCGTTACGTCAACCACTCCTACTTGCACGAGTCAAAGGTTGGCTGGAAGCCAATTCGTTAATTTTTCAGTCACGGTCAGGGATTGATGTGGGCAGTTTTCTAAACTTACTAGAATTATACCTTAATTCCACTTCCGTCGAGCTTGAGGGAACTAGATACACCCAAACGGAGGATGATGTATGCATATGTTCATCCTTAGCATATTATCCGAAATCTATTTGGTCCCTTTGGACTTGAAATTAGGGAATCTAGTACAATCCTTGTCAGATCGGGTTGTGATTATCTAACGATATGTAGATGACGTCTTGATCTGTTCTGTAGTGAAGGTGGTTCTTCTCCCGATCAAAAAGTCATAATTGAGGCAGCGTCGGAGTTGTTGTTTAGTCACGAAGAGCCAATTGAAGGAGAACTACAGTTTTTAGATCCGAGGTTAAATGTCCCCGATGGATTGTGTTCGGAGTATTGCAAACTTGCAACGAAACCCTTGCTACCGTATCAGAGCTGTCACTCAAAGTTAGTGAAAAGGGGAGTAGTGATGTCGCTGCTAGATAATGCTTTAAAGAAATCATGTGCACACAGGGTAGATGCTGCTATCAACAACCAACAGTCACTGTTAAAAAATACAGGCTATAAGGATAGCGTTGTTGAAAGTGTGAGTATAAAAATTTCAATGAGGTGCAAAGGGTTGCCTAGAACAGAAAAAGAGAGTCTGGAAAGGGTTGTGAGTATTCCCTTTCTTCATGGTTTTTCACATAACCTCTAACAGTCGCAAGGAAGTTCGCTGTGAAAGTTGTATTTTCAACAGATTTCAAACTGGGCAGGTTTTCTGTGGTAAAACAGAGCTGCCAGATAAGGCACAGGGAACCCTCAGTGCCTTGTGAGGTGGGGGTTGTTTACGCTATTCCCATGGCTCGTGGCTTCTCCTACGTCGGGCAGACGACACGCTGTCTAAATGAAAGTGTTGTTGGAGCACAAGCGGGCGGTTAAGAACAAAGCCCCCAACTCAGAAATTGCGAAACATGTGGAGGAATGCGGCAACTGTTCATGAGAGTGGGAAGAAGCACTAGTTGTATGCAGGGAACGAGATTGCTCAGAAAAGTGTTAAAGGAAACGATTAGGATCACCTCCACCGGAAATTGGATCAGCCAACTCTCTATCACAATGAGTGCGGTAACGCAGAAATTTCTGTCGCTGTACACTTTTTAAAGAGAAGTGTGATGTATTACTTTTGTGGTTTTTGAGGTCACTGGACGTATATTGCTTTTATAGTTTTTGAGGTCTTTGGACGTCCCTTCCCTGTTTATGTTAGTTTCCGTAGGCGGTTATTTAAGATTTGTGTAGAGTTCAGTCATGGGACGTGCGCGTCGTGGTTATCTTGCGGTTTTTCCGAGGGGAAGAGTGTCATGATACGGGTTCGTCCGTTTTGTGTGAGAGAACCATTTGATCTGGGGTCAGGGTTGGTCCCTTGCAGCTTTTGTTGACTTTGTTCTTTTTGGGGTCACTTGAACGTTCTATCGAGGTGTGTTTAGGTTCGGTGGGCTGTTTTTTCTAAGAATTGTATAACGTGCGCAGTTGTCCTGATGGGGGTGCGGGAGAAGACGTATATAAGCGATGGTTTCAATAAAAGTTGCTAGCTGAGTTTGAGACGTGTGTGCTCTCCCCATTCTTTCCGTCGTCTCCGGTGTGAACGATGTGCATCCTAAACCAGCTCGCCTGTTTACTGGCTTTATCATCAAGGAAATAACCAATATTTCTTATTCCCAGCTCTTCCATCAGTACTTACAACTAACTAGCAGTCATTTAAAGTGAAATCAGGTAGCTCACACTGTAATGGACGCTGCTACGTTATACTATTGTTCTATCAAGATTGACAATCAAATTTTTTTTACCCGTGACTAACCATATGTAGAGCCCTGCATATCCGCGGATTGCAGGGCTCTACATATGGTAGCATCCGCCAGTTTACCGCATCCGCAGTAAACGGGCGGATGCGGATAAAAATTAGACGGATTTTGGCGGATTGCCGATCGGATGCGGATGTCAGGGGCTGCGGATGCGGATATCCGCGGATCCGGATCTAAATTTTTGCCCGGTGGAATTCAGTCCGTCGACTGACATTTCATCTACAGATCGTTTCGTCGACATGCGACCTTTGATCGAAAGGCTTCTCGTGTTCGTTTCATCTAAAAACTGGAGACGTTTCGTCACACACAACCCTGCTGTTTTCGTAACAAACTTTTTGCGTCTCGCCTGTTTTACAGGGGGAGGGGGACATATGGTTTGGATAAGCACGCCTTAGTGAATCGCGCGCTAGCTTTTAGCGGCTTAGTGAAGAAATTCGTTGTCGACAAAACGTCGCAGGGGCATGCGCCCATAAAACATACAGCGTCGACGAACCGTGTGTCCATGAAATGTATGTCCGCGAAAAGTTGTCCACAAAACGTATTTCCACAAAACGCGTTTCGAAGAAACGATAGGAATCCTAAGAAAGATCTGATTCTTACTGAAGATCGCTTCCGTTAGTGTGTTTCATCTCGTCAAAAGTGCTATCTGTAGAAAAAGTAAAAGTAAAGAATGCAGGGCATCAATCGTCCCGAGAAAGCTAGTCCTTTGGCAGGAAAGAGCAGAAAACTTTCTCGGATAAAGAAAACCTCAAACGAACAAGTCACAAGAAAGTAGAAGAAACCTCCCCCTCTCCGCAGAGAGTGGTGTGGTCATGATACCAAAAACAAAAGAAGTGCTTCGACAGCGAGCGCGACCCTGTGGCGGCACGGTTTGCAAAGTTTCGGAATCAGCGGCGCACGCACATAGGTATCCCTTAAATGGCCTGTTTCTTTTTTGTATGCTTAGAGTTATAGCCAAGAAAGTCTGGTAGTTCATATTCGTCCGGTTACAATGCCAGGGCGCCAGCAATGCCAGCGGCTGCCGCGCGCAACCTCCGTAGCCGCCCCAAGCAATAAATAAATAAATAAATAAAGTTTTCAAGAAATATATATATTTGGGCGCCTGCAGGCCGCGATCTTTCTCGATTAACACGTTAGTCGATCCGATCAGGCCTTGGACTCTCACTTGGCGGCGCATGGCGCTAGCTGACACGAAACACCGTGAGACTCGAGGCGGCCGCATACGCTCGGTAACATCACAGAAAGGATTTTGTCTTCCTACCACTGCCTTCTCCTCCTCTAATCCTCTCTTTCCAAACTTTATTATTTTTTTTATGACCCTTTTTTCAGGCGTTCAGACTTCCGATTCCGCGTGCGGCGGGGAAAAACGCGGTCGGCGTAATTTCCGCTGATTTTGCTAGTCTAAATGTAATCGTAACCTCTGGTGGTTAGCAAGAACGTCGACATGGTTCCACATTTTGCGGATGCGGTTCGGATACGGATACAAAGTATGCGGATGCGGATCGGATACGGATACAATAATGTAAAAGGTTACGGTTCGGATGCGGATACAAAGTCTGCGGATGCGGATCGGATGCGGATACTCAAACTGTTATCCGCGCAGGGCTCTATCATATTGGTTATTCATGTGTCTGTTTACCGAATCGTTTTTTTTACATCTTTAATTTCTTCTACGTTTCTGCCTTGGTGTCCACACTTTCCTGCCGGCCCTATACTGCCGAAAGGGAACCTTGTGGGCCGGCAGAATACAACTGGCCCACAGGAACCGGTATGCAATATTCCTGATATAAATGAAATGAATCTGTATGGATTGCGTGGCATATTTTGCGAGTAAAGTATGTCTACACAACCGTTTCTTAAGCCGACACTGAGGGACGTTTGATGGGAATGGAAATTTTGAACCATGAAAACATCAATTATCATTATCATAATGCCAAAGTTACGCACTTATAGTCATTGACAAATTAAGAAACGCAGGGCGCGGTAAGTTTCGACAATATTATTATCGTTCCAATCACAAAGAAATGAATGGGAGCATGATAAGCCACTTCCTGCATCAAAATCCCGTGCTGGTGGTGATGCGGTTATACAAGATACATATAAATATATATATATATATATATATTGTACTATACTCAAGATTTATACTACGGAAATTCGCTCTAATTTAAATGTTTCATCTTGCGTTGTGGAGTAATTTTGAAGTACAATAAAACATATAGTGTTACTCACGGTTTGAATGAGTTTTCCTCAATACGGTGCACGTGGTGTAATTGCTGTACAGAACGTTGTATTCGGCGGCCAGGTTTCCAGCTTTATTAAGACAAAAAATATATTGAAGCACTATGGCAATGTAGAAAGCCTTTCATTCCTTGCACTATTTGATTTGTGTCGCATTTGTTATATGCCGGTATAAAAGTATGATTAATCTTTATTTGGAATCGTAAAACGGCTCAAAAATTCTCTTTTATAAATAAAAAAAAGCTTCTCTGAATTTTTTAAATTTTTTTTAAAGGGCATGTGTTTATGAATAAATTGCAAGTGGTTCGTTTTGAACTTCTGCTTGATACCGATAAAATAGCTGTAAGATAAATACAAACAACATGTTGTTGGACTCGCTGAGCACAGAAGTAGGCAGCATAGATTATAATATAATCGGCATAAAAATATACTAAGATGCAGGCACGTAGCCAGGGGGGTGGCCCATGGGGCCGCCCCCCCCCCCCGAAATCTTCCATTTTGCTGGGACCTCCTCTCCCCCTCCCCCTCATACAGCATTTTGTTATGGGCGCCCCCCCCCCCCCCCCCCGAAACAAAATCCTGGCTACGTGCCTGCTAAGATGTAAACTTTTTAAACGCAGAAAAGAAACTCAACAAGCAGAATCTTTCTCTGCATAATCCGTTAGTCCAATTGAGGAAATTGCAGAAACTCATCTATAGCCGTGAAACGCCAGACAAACATGACTTGTTAAACGCTCGTGTTTTGTAGGGGAGACATTTGGTGAAGCTAAAGATGTTAATATTTTTTAACATTGATGCAACAACAATATTGCCGACAAACAAACCAGTTCTAACTTAAAATGAAACAAGTTTTTGAGGACTCTTTCGCGAATGTGTAGAGCACGATCTTTGAGCAGCGAAGTTGTTTACGTCTCGTCAAGTTTATGACCTTGTCCTTTTAGCGCACACCTCACAGCAGATGAGTTGTGTTTCTTCAGAAATGCAGGTTGTGGCATTTCCCTTACGCATTTATTGACTCCTGGTTACAACAAAACCTGTTCCCACATATTCTGTAGCTTACGATGTTTGGTTTGTGTGATGTTTATTTTGAACACCGGTAATAGTGATTGCTTCTCTATTGCATACCTTCAAATTCTTTATTTTTACTCATATTTTTTAGGCAAGCATCGGCAGCATGCTGCTACGCTTTCATCTTTCTGCGGAAAATAATTTTGCTGCTCGGGGTTTTCGACACAGAGTGTGGCGAGAATGTAATTCGCTTAAAATATACATCAACAAGAATTCATAAAGTGGTTTCATAAAACGTTTTTAAAGAACACGCAAAAAATGTCACATATATGAAACGTTCCCTTAATGCCCAAACTACTTTGACATAAAATGGTACCAAACCTACCTCGCAAGTTGTAAAATGTAACGGGTTCCAGCCACCAAGGAACCTTAAAACTATGTGCGATCTTAAAATTGTCCTAATGTTTTTTTGTTTTTTTAGCTAGGATTCATTTAACTGGCGCTTTGATTAATCTGCCAATTGAGCTAACTACTTCTCCAACTACCATTAACTCCACTTTGTCAAAGGAGCGTCAGTTGAACAGAAGACATCAGAAGCACTCCAGACATTACCTGCCTGACCACGAAAGACAGCGCAGAGGGTAAAGTGAAATGACATATTAGGATATAATCAACTTCATCGTCGGCACCCTACATCCCGCTTATCAAACTGTGACCATCAGCACTTTAAAAAGTTAATGTTTCAAAAGTAATATATTTTTTATGATAGTTAGTTTACATCACTGGGCAGAAATGGGTCATAGTAATTTTAATTTATTTGGTTAAGAACAGACCCCGAGCTGGCCATTTTTGATGGGAATAGTAAAAAGCGTCTTATGAGATTAAAAAAAAAATCAAGTCGTCACTATAATTTCTAAATGGTATTAAGGTTAATTGTTTTCCTAAAATGTTCATATTTTTTAATGATGATGGAATGAGCGTCACAACTTTAAAAGAATGTAGCAATACGACTTTATTTTTTTTGACCATAATTTTATTTATTGTCACTGGATAACCTTAGTATGTCGTGAATGTTTCGATTTTTCGCGGCTCATCTTATATGATTTATATTTTAATAATTATCTTCTTCTTGAGGACACGATACATTGTGGGTGCGGGCTGGATCCTGCATTTAATGTTGCATTTTAAGAAGTCATTGCATTTCCAGCCTTATCCGTCAGAGACAAAAATTACGAACTCTAACAGAAAAGGCATGAATCAAATTTCCAACGTTTCGGAGTTTCTTCGGTTTCTCGTTCACGGGTAAGCCTGGTCAAGACGCGCTGTACGGAGCTGTGGTGACGTTTTCCACACTCTTTTTCTTCTGAGTACGACTCATGATATTGTTGGCAAAGTCTATTGTCTAGCCGGGTTTTCCCGCGTGTTCTTCTATAGGGCACTGGCTTCCATATCATTCTTGCGGATATCAAACCTTTCTAAAAAGCTCTCACCCTCGCCAAAAGCATGAGGCAGAAAAGCCTGCACACGTTGTTTGCTCAATGAGATATTCAGTTCTTTTTTTTTGGGGGGGGGGGGGGCATGGGGGGCGAGGAGAAAGATCATTCAAAAGAGGGAGACAGTGATTGATTATGGACACAGGCATGTGTGTCATCGCGATGCCGTTATGATAAAGAACGCGAGAAAGGAGCTCAATGATCTGTCAGATGTAAACACACAACCGCAATCGGAGGGGTCGTGCTGCATTCTACGGGTGGATGCCTTCACTTTTAGAGTATCTGGTCAATAAACCGTTGAGGGTAGCCATTTTTGCGTGGATCTGACGTTACGATTCGGGCGTCCTCTTCGAAAATGTTTTTGTGGAACAGAGGGTGAAGGCGCGACTGAGGAATGCCGATTCCACCGACGCTTTATGACACTTTGTATGTTGGGAATCAAATCCCCAATATCTGACAATTTAGGCTGGGTTCATGTGAACAAAGAAGCTCCACCCGCTACGACTTCCGGTCACATATAGATCCATGAAGGGAGGTAAGAAAATTTCCCGCGCGTTCGACCGTGATTTGAATCGGCGTATCCACCAGAGTCAGGTGTGTCTGAGAGCGATTCATCTCGCTGCTTTTGACGACACAGAAACAGTCACCAACGTAACAAAGCACCGTTCTGGGTTTCGGCTTCAAAGCGTGCAGAGTTTTCGTTCGATGCTTTCCGTAATTAGGTTTGTCGTTGGAGGTTCGTGCTATTTACACAGTAATCACTTTTTTGAGTTGCGTGACGTCACCGGAGCTCGGCACATTCATGTAGGTACATGAGCTGCGCGTGTCTTAACCTTAATTCCGCCAGTGAACAAAGGAAAAAACGTATCCCGAAACGTCGGGAATCTGATGTTTAAATTTCAGGTTAGGGTTCCTAATTTTCGTTTAGTCGCTTCCTCACCAGGCTGAGAGGTTTTGAACTTTATATTTAAGTGATTATTTATTAGAATGTTTGAAAATCAGGATGTTACCAGGCAACCTAAAGACAAAACTCGAGAAGAAAAAATTCTCACAGGCAATCTATAAATGTAATTATAGTAGTTTTACTCACTGTTTCTGTCGTAAAACTGAATGATGTCTGGGTGTTTCCCTACTTTACCGTACTGGGGAACAGTCGTACTGCAATTGAAAAAAAAGTATGATTATTTTCCGAGTAGAACGCATAAATGTATAACGTTCAGGTTCAAGCCACATAAAAAAAAGAGCTCTTCGATATCAATGAACGTTGTTATCTCCTATAGAGACGCACTTAAGTGGCGCGCAGAGCATGTTTTGGAAATGTTTCTGTTTGTGATTGTCGAGGAAAGGGAATTAAAATTCTATTTGCGCCGTGCATATCACATCTCTCAGCGTTCGTGAAGCTTTCTGGGTGAGGGTGTCACTTTTTAAGCATTGGGCTTCCAAATTACGCAGCAATGTAATGATTAATGAAGCAGGGTGTTGATTCATAATGGGTGATGCTTTTTACCTTAAATTTGATTAGATCTGAGAAAATTCAGGATGCGTACACCGATATTTGTTTTTGTACTATAAGGCAATTTAGCAATCAACAAATAAAACAAAAACGGAGCGTTTAGTACGCTTGTCTTCCTCTATAGCCGTAAAGGCACGCGGCAGACAAGGGGCGGCGTTTACACTAACCGGATTCTATACCCAGCACGACTAAAAATATTCTGCGCGACATCCTTTTTTTTTTGTAAACTATAATAATTGATATTCTAGGTGCGGCTATGTACAAAGCGCGAATGTCAGTTTACTCATCTTTTTTTCGTGGGGGGGGGGGGGGGGGCGCCATTAACAATGCAGTTTTAAAAAAGATATGGCTTCAAGCTGAAGTTGTCTCATCCCGAAAAGCAAATAGACACTTTGCGCATAGTTTATGCACTGGGCAGACTAGTTCTTACCAAATGTAGTTATCAGTACAAAAAAAAAAAATTGTTGCATTGATTAGTTGTTTTTTTGCGTTACGTGTTACGTGGAGGTGACTTGAGAAATAGCTCGCTATCTAGTCCATGAAATCTTAAGAAATGCAAGGCGCTGTTCGTTGGGTCCATAATTCTTACTTCGTGCTGATGTCCCAATTTCATTGGCTAATGTCGCAATCTCATTCGCTACTGGAGGAATATAAAATGCCTGTTTCGGGTAAGTGTTCAGCAACTGTAGTATTTCGCAAGTATCTACATTCACCTCATAAAGTGCTTGTGTGTGTGTTTGTGTAAGGGAGGGGGGGAATCGGTGACTGAGCGTGTAACCGCACCTGCAGCTCGGACCACGCGGAGCGCAATCTTACACCTAAGTTCAGTCTTCACCCCTGCCCTGTATTTGATCTGGATGAGCGTTCTCGAGGGAAAAAGACTATATGTAAACTTTGAAATTATAGTCACTATAGTCAATATAGTGGGTATTGTCATTATAGTCGCTGCTCGGGTCGCGGCACGCCTTGTGTATTTTTTCATGTTGTCGGCGAGTATAACAGCTAAAGCGAAGAGCAAGATGTTCAAAGATGATGTGTATTAGAAGACGCAAGAGCCGCACCGTTCGGTGGGAATCGCTTCCACGTTCTTTTCTTTTTAAGTTCAGTGAAGGAATCTGTAAATCACTTACATCGCGGAATCCCCAGGAGCACGGAAAGTATAATCAAAGAGTGGAATTACATCACACCCTGCGAATGTCACGGCGGACACTCCTATGCATCTGCTCGTTTCGTTGTAGTTGGCGTACTTGATATATGCATTTTCCAAGTTGGCTAAAACCTAGAAAGAACACACAATTTTTTTATTTATTAGGCAATGTTTGATGCCAACCGTGTTAATAAAATGTTTTCTTTTTAATGCGAGAAAGAAGTTACCTTCCAGGCGTAGTACATTGGTTCCGAGTCACATGCGTGGTGTTGTCCATCCGAGCCGAACAGGCATACGATGGCGTAGAAACTCATTGCTTGAATACCGTAGCGAAGCATAGTAATGATGTTATCCAAGAAGATAATCACTTTCGGTTAATGCCTGCCAAGCAGAGCGAAGTACAAAAGCTAGAGAAGAGGACGTCTATATACCTTACGTGTATGAAGTGCACGTGACAAGCTATTCCTGTTTACATCAAATTACTTTCGGTGTTTTTCGTTTTTTTCGGGGAGGACGTTGTTATTGTAACACCTGTTTTCCGCGACGGGTCCAAAATGCGCCTGGTGCACCTGGCGAATACAAGTGGGCATCATCAATGTGTCAGTCGTCCTACGGCTACATAGAAAAGTAATTAGTTTATAAAATTGCGAAACTGTTCGCACCACGAATTTGACACCTGGATGTTTGGAGAAATTTTTCGACGCCGACTTTTTCCTGTATTATTTTAGCGTTTTTCCCCTTATCTTTGGAACTAAGGGGGAAAAATCGTCAGCCATTCCACTCTGTGAAGTTGGATGACCAGCAAAGCTGTTTAGCACACCACACAGGCGGGACACTGATTTTAACGTATGCTCCATTAAAGTTGTATTAAAGTTGTCCAATTTAGCAGCATGGCACCTGCGTCTTTTTTTATGCGTTCTCCGCCCCGTGACGTTCATAGCCTTGTCTGGTTTGCCGCATGCGCTTGGCGTTTTGTGCACGATCTTCGTCGGTGGTGTTTGCCGCCCGCCGCCGCCGCTGACATTCCCGGTGCCGTTCCCGCCGTTGCTCTTCGTAGCCGCGTTGCTCTTCGGGAGTCCGGACTATACGTGGCCTCCCCATTACGACGAGAGAAGAGAAGTGAAATAGACCTACTGCTAAATTACCCAAGCATCAAGGAGAATGCAGGGAATGGTGTTCCCCGCGCCGCAGGTGCCGGCGTCTGCAGCAGTAGCTGTTCTAAAGCAAAAGCCTAAAACAAATATCATCTTGCAAACGCGTTCGTCAACGCTTTATTTTGTTATTTAATTCGAATATTTTATACGGTGAAGGCGTGCGCGTGCGGCGGCGCGAGCGTAGAGTTTTTGATCACGCACACGAAAAATGCACGGAACCCTAGCCATAAACAGCTTCGCTCTAAAAAGCAGTCACGAAATAGAAATAAATTATACTGTCCTATATGTATTTTCCTTTTTAAGGGCCCCTGATGCTGCCAGTACGATATCAAAGGTATCACCGGACAGCTATAGAACGCATAACTTCTTGTCCTCTGAGTGTTAGTAGCTCGCAGAATACTGGTGCATAAACCACCCTGAGGAAGGCTTTTTATGTCTTTTTTTAAAATATAAAGCCACAATAAACACCACTGTAGCGGAAAGTGCTAATTAAGGTCAGACATTAATGGTGAAATACAGCGCTCGTGAATGACTTGTCTGAACAAATAAGAAACCCCCTGAAAGATCGTGTTTGCATTAACTGTATTAGACAGGGTACGTCAAGCGAAACAACTTGGTATGATTCAGTGTTGTGCCCACCCGTTAGGTTGTTGCATGTTGAAGCTATTCGCGACTCCAGCGAAATCGACGCCGCGTAGCGGTGACGCCGAGAAGCTCAGAGAGGAGGTCGTTTCGACTCTGTCGTCTGCTATCGCTGCTTGGTTCTCGTATAGGCAGCATAGAAACAAACATCGTTCCCAGTAATTATTTTTATGCTTCCGCCATGTCATTCCTACGCACTGACTAGAAGAAGGTTTCTACCTTCGAAAAATCGCTTTGCTTTCATATGTAACACCGATTTTACGCTGCAGTGCAAGACATTTATGGGTCTGTTGAACGACGAAAACGAGCTCCTCTCGTCCGCCATTTTGCCTGACCAGCGCGCCTCCTATAGTTCGCTGGACTCGCGAATACTCCCTACCCGTTCGTTTGAAGTTGACATTCATTGTTTGACCAATATGTGAGTTCTCACCAATAAATCTCCGGGGATTCTATCAGACTGCAGCCTTCATTTTTCTCCACTGAGCTTCGTCAATGGTCTTTGAGACTCTCTCTCTCTCTCTATATATATATGTATATATATATATAGACAGGGTGTTTTTTTCTAAGCTTTACAGATTTGTTTAAAAAAGGCATAAAAGCTACACTTATGCGGTTTGTGCAGTTGAGTTATACGGCCAGGGGGACATTATATGGGTGGCAAACATTTGCGTCAAGTCGGCTACTTAATTAAAATTTGTTAATTAACTTTTTAATTAGTGAAACTAGAGATATGGTTCCAATTAAGAACTTATTGAGAGTCATCGAAAACCACTAAATCAACTCTTTTTAGAACCACTTGAAGCTTGCGGGAAACTCTGGGGCGCACCAAAGTTACACTCGTGAAGCAGGCGCAAAGCTAGCAGTGGAGGAACGCGGATGATTAGATCATTATCGCGTTCCGCCACTGCTAACTTTGCACCTGCTTCACGCAGGTTCAAACTTTGGCGCGCCTCCTGAGTTTCCCAGAGCCTCAAGTCGTTCTAAATAGAGTTGATTTAGTGGTTTTCGATGACGCTCAGTAAGTTTCTAATTGGAACCATATGTCTATTTTCACTAATAAAAAAGTTAATTAACGAATTTTATTAATTAGCCAACTTGTCGCAAAGCTAAGCCGCCCACATAATGTCCCCTGGCTATATAACTCACCTGCACAAACCGAATAAGTGTAACTTTCCCGCCATTTTTTAAACAAATCTGTAAAGCTAAAAATCAAAACAAAAAAAACCCTGTATATGTAGGTTCGTTGACGAGGGAGGTATTTCTGGGCTGGGACATTGCTGTGTTTTATTCATCGCGCCGCCTGTCGTAAATCTTAACTTCAAAACTTTTTATTTTATTTAACAATACTGCAGGCCCCGCTAGGGCCCTGGCAGGGGTGGACGTGTAATACATTGTACAGGACACAATAAAAAATGACAAACTTCAATACAATGAAACAACACTCTAACACTCTAACACACAATGTGCATTCTGTCTTTACCTCTCATGTTCTGCCTTCTCCTCACGCTTGTCACTCTTGAAGAAGGAGGGCCCCCTCCGAAACGCCCGATTAAACTATCCAAGTTTGAACCTCGGTGACTTTTTTGACACATTGTACTTGCGTGAGCGTACACATTCCACAGGCTATAGGCCATCCACGCTTTATTTTATGTAGAAATTGTTCTAATATTTTAAACTGAAAAGGCAGCTGGTAACGTGTTTTCTCAAATGCTGTAATTTTTTTTGTTGCGTTTATTGAGTTGGTTTTTGCCGAGCATTTGGTGCCTGCTGTTTTGTAGCTGCCTTTCCGTTTTCGTTCAGTCAGATTTTCCAGTGTTGTACGGGTCTTTTTCTTCCTGGCCAGGTGTACGCTGGGAGCTTATCCTAAGCCCCAAAATATCGGCTTTTGTGGCGATAACTTGTGCGAATTCGCGTACCGCCGCCGATACGCCGTTCCCCACGTGGTCCGTCAACAACCCGAGTCCAGCCTGGTTCTTTCACGGGAGCGGGATTCCGCTCCCCGTTTATTGGTACATAAAAACACAACGCTACAAAACACTCAATCTATACTACAAACACACGCGACATTACTCAAATATTTACAAACGTACGTTAAGCCCAAAGCTTAACACAAAGAGGGCCCCTAGGCCTCGTATCCCGCTATTGCCCGAGAGCAGTTGCCTACCACTTGCCTATCTTGAGCGCCGGCCGGGATCCTAAGAGACTCTTGCCTCCCGGTTACCCGACTCGATCGACCGATGGGCGAGGAGGTTTTCTCCTCGCCCGCCATGGGGCGCCTGCAGCGCCCTCCAGTGGCTAGGAGAGAAAGCGGCACGTCGGGAGCCGAATTCGAGATCCCGATCGACCCCGCGGCGACACGACCATGTGATCGTGTCCTGAGGCGAGGCAACTGAATAGCTGCCTCGCGGCCAAGACGGCTAAATGGTTTGATAGGCGCCCTCGTGAATGCACGGTGCGCCATACTCCCCTCTCCTAAAAATCGAAGTACGCCGGGATTCCGACGTACGGCTAGGCTGCTCGGGAACACCGTCGCTTTGTTTGGCCTGGAAACCCCCCACACGCACACCCACACCACTGGTCCCATGGGTCGTCCTCACTGAGGTCCATCAGTTCGCCTGAGGCCTGGGGTTCGCGGCCACCGCACACCTCACAGTAGACTGTGTCGACTTCGGCTTGGCGGCGGCCTCCGGGGCAACGGGGTCCTTGAACAGTGTGCCTGGCCACCATGAGACTGGCCCCCCCATGGGGTGGTTGTGACCCAGCTGCGACAGCCCTCCCGGAACGATGCGGGCTGGAAGTCCAATTTCACTGAGAACTGCACCCGGCGTCTTGCGTGACGTCGCGGACGTCCAACGAGGCTCCCCGAGCTGTGGTTCCGGCCGGGGAATACGCTGCCCGAAGACGAGGAGTTCAGCCCAGGCTGGTGTTTGTCCAAACGGCGACTCATCCTTTCATCGTCTCCCAGGAGAGGACCATTCGGTGCACACCAAGTTGCGTCTCGAGGCAGCAGCCGCAGGGCCGATGACAGTTTACCCGCCGAACGCCGTGCGCAAAAATAAAAACATTAAAAGCAAAAACAAAACAAAAAAAACACTGAGGGTTCCGAGGCACCCCCTCCCCCCATCCACAAAGAAAAAAAAAAAAAACAATGCTGGGATCGCCGATTTCGGATCGTTCACCCTCTTCTTCCCTTTCCCGGGCCACGCACTCTACGAGGTTCCGATCCCATCTGGTTGCCTCCGGCTACGCGTGTTGTAGCTGTGCCGCGGTGGTCCCAGGAAATCCTGAGATCGTTGGTGCCCGCGAATGCCCCTTTGCGGCCGCTTGACCGGCTCATCCCCTTCCCTGGGGAACAAAGGGTTTCAGTTCGCCGATGTGAACTGTCCCGCGGACGAGATCAGAATTCTGGTCCCTCAGCGTGTATGTCAGTCGGGACCTCTTGGAATCGATGACGAAGGGGCCAACCCACTTGGGGGCCAACGCCGCCGAGAAGAACTTGCTCGCATCGCTCTGAACGTGACTTCGCCGAAGAACGGTGTCGCCCACCTGCGAACTGCGCATCGCGGTGCGCTTTGTCGTAGGTGTTCTTCTGCTCCGCGCGCGCGCGAGCCCTGTTTCCGCGAGCGGCGTCCAGCGCCCGCGACAGTCGCTCTCTTGTACGCGTCGCGAAATCCTCGTGCGAGGGCACCGCTCTGGCCGCGCTCGGTCGCGGGCGAAGAACCGCATCGGTCGGCGTAGAGAGTTCTCTGCCGAAGTTCAGCAGCGCGGGTGTGAACCCAGTGCTGCGGTTGAGGTTGGACCGCAATGCAAACGAAATCGAATCCAAGTGCAGATCCCAGTCCCGCTGCTTACGAGCATACGCCCCGAGCAGCGGCTTAATGTCGCGGTTCCGCCGCTCGGTCACATTTGCTTGGGGATGGTAACACGAAGTCTTACAATGCTTAATCCCGAGGGCCTGACAGGTTGCCGCGAAAACTTTCGAGCAAAATATCGAGGCATTGTCACTCACCAGTCTCTCGGGGAACCCGTAGCGGCACCAGACCTCGGACAGCCTGCTCAGGACTCCCTTGGCTGTCACCTTCCGCATTGGAAACATCTCGACGAATCCGGTGAAGTGGCAGGTTACTACCAACACATGTTGATAGCCTCCGCTTGACCGCGGCAGGGGTCCCATCAAGTCGCAGGCCGCGATCTCCCATGGCCGCGTACTCACGATCGGCTCGAGCAGGCCGGGTGGTCTGCCCCCCTGGGCTTGCGCTCTTGGCACACGGCGCAGCTCCGGACATACCGGCACAGCTGCAGCCCTTCATGCCCGGCCAGGTAGCGAAACGGCGCAGCTTATGCCACGACTTCGGTGCACTGCCGTGACCGTCCGCATCGTGGTAGTGACGCAGCGCTGCCACTCTGAGATCGCGGGGAATCACGGTCTTGAACGACTCACTTGAATCGCTCTCTTCCGGAAAGTAGCGCAGCAGGACGCCGTCCCCATCGATCAGGTAAGACTCCAGCTCACCTGCTTCAATGTCTGACTCCTGGGCGGTGGCGCTTGGCCCTCTCGGTGTTCCGGAGTGCCGGAGCGTCTTTTCGCCTGTCTGGTCAGGATCCATCTCTTGCCTGAGCCGGTCGAAGATAGCGCGACAAAACGAATCGCTCTGCTGTGCTTCGAACAGTTCCGTTCGGTTGAACGCCGGTCCCAGTGAGGTAATCGCCTCAGCCAGCTGCGCGACGCCGCCACAGTGGGGAGCGGAGCGCGAGGCGGGATTTCCCGTCTCCCGGTGGATGGCACCGCCTCCGTAGTCTGCTGCCTCGCTCGGTGGGGGATCCACGGGTGCGCGGGAGAGCGCGTCGGCCACCACATTTGTCGTGCCCTTCCGGTACCGAATTCTGTACTCGTACTTCTGCAGTGTCAAGGCCCAGCGCGCCAGTCTTCCGGCGGGTTCCTTGATTCGGGAGAGCCACGCGAGGGCCATATGGTCCGTCTCGATCGTGAATTCCGTCCCCTCGACATAATGATCGAACTTCTTGAGAGCGAAAATGATGGCGAGGCATTCGCGCTCACTCACCGTGTAGTTCTTCTCCGCCGGGTTCAGCGCCCGGCTGGCAAATGCCACCGGTCGGATCTCTCCCTCTGCCTCCTGCAAGAGTACCGCGCCGAGACCCTGGTCGCTGGCGTCCGTCTGGATCGTGAAGGGCCTATTCAGGTCTGGTAGTTTGAGGGATGCTGTACGCGCCAATGCCTCGGTCAGCTGGAGGAACGCCTCCTCCTGCGGCGCCTCCCAGCTCCAGGGAGCCGCTTTCCTCAGCAATTGCGTGAGGGGTGCCTGCATGGCTGCGCAGTTCGGGATGTAGGCTCGGTAGTATCCTATCATGCCGAGAAAACGGCGCACTCCCCCGACATCGGTAGGGACTGGGAACTCCAAGATCGCCCGCAACTTGTCCGCGTCGGGGGAAACTTTTCCTCTCTCGATCCGGAATCCCAACAAGCTGATCTCAGAAGCTCCAATTTGGGCTTTAGTCGGGTTTAGTGTGAGGCCGGCGATCCGCAGTTTGCGCAACACGTCCTCGAGGTGACGAAGGTGGTCCTCGAAAGTTTCCGAGTACACAATGATGTCGTCCAGGTACGCGAGCGCGTGCTGCCATTTGGCATCTCCGAGCACCCCATCGATCAACCGCTGAAATGTCATCGGTGCACCTGTTAATCCGAACGGCATCCGAGTGAACTCGAACAAGCCTCGGTGACACACGAATGCAGTTTTGCTTTCGTCGCCCGGGCTCATCTCCACTTGGAGGTAGCCTTTGCTTGCGTCGAGGGTAGTGAAATAGTTCGCTGTCCCCAGATTCGAGATGATTTCTTCGATGCTCGGAAACGGATACGCATCTTTTACGGTCACCGCGTTCAAGCGCCGATAATCGACGCAGAGTCTCGATGTTCCGTTTTTCTTTGGCACCAAAACCACCGGGAATCCCCAGGGTCCTGATGACCGGCGAATGATTCCTGACTCCAAGAGCTCATCGACGGCGGCATCTATCGCTTTTCGCTTGGCCAGGCTCACAGGACGCGGATTGGACTTCCAAGCGCGCGCGTCCCCAGTTTCAATGCGATGTTGCACCTGCTTGGTGCAGCCCGGCTGTTCGGTGAACATTTCGTCAAAGTTGTGCAGCAAAGCCGCCAACCTCTCTCGCTCTGGTCGGGACAGTCCATCGGCATTGGCCAACGGGTGGCCCATTGCGTCGCAGTGCGCGACGGAGCTCGGTGTTGGGTGGCTCATGGCGTCGTCGCGGTCAGTTCTTTCCTGTTCTGTCGCTTTTCCCAGCGCTGCCGCCATGGTCCCCGTAGAACTTTCTCGGAAACTTGAAAGGGGCGCCTGTGCCCCCTCTCGGTACCCGCCACTTGCCACGTCAATGATGATGCCGGTGTTGGCCAGGAAATCCCGTCCAAGAATGATGGGCACCGTCAGCCCGGCCAAATGGACGAACCGCTGTCTCTGCGCGCGTTGATTCCAACGTACCACGAGACGCACTGCTCCCCTCGATGTCGTCGACCCACAAGCCAACTGGAAAGTGGTCTCCCCATGCCTCACCCGAACGGACTTCTGTTGGAGATGCCTGAGGACCTCGTCCCCAATTAGCGACGCACTAGCCCCGCTATCCAGAAGGGCTGCGAACTCCTTTCCCGCCACTGTCAGGGAAATAAATGGGGCCGCGGTGCGTGTCGCTGTCCCGACTCGATACGCCGTTGGCACGCACACCGTCGATGGGATGTCGGGGACCCGCTCGTTGGTCTGTTTCGCCGCCGATAACTTTATCGGCGGCCTCCTCCGTTTCCCGAAATCTCCCTTGTGCAGTCGCGCCTATAGTGCCCGATTTCGTGGCACCGAAAGCAGCGGCCTCGCCAACCTGGGATAGAATTCTCCCCAGTGGAACGTCCGATGCGCTCACCCCTTTGTGGCAGCGGGTCGGCGGCAGTCTGCTCCTGTGCTGCGGCGATCCGTGGTGCGCCAGTCGGCCGGAATTCCGTCGCATGGACGGCCGCGCTCCTTCCTAGGAGCGATCCTGGCTCCAAGGCGTCGTCCGTGAGCTCCCAGGGATTTCCGCTCGGCTCACCGCTGGCCGCCGCCATTGCGGCCTCCCCCGTCGATACCCACGTGGCACCGGCCCGTGCCAAGCGCATCGGGGTTCAAGCGTGTCGGTCGGTGCTGGGGGAAGGTGGTACCTGCGCTCCGCCAGTATGTCGGCCTGAACCCTGCGAGCCTCATGTGCGAGCTCACTCAGACTTCCGAATGGGCGCCCACGCAGATACCGCGAAAAGGTGGGATGCGCCTGCCTCACCACCCGCTCGACCTGCTCCTGGTCCGTAGCATTCGGATCGGCGATCTGCAGGAGTTCCTGCATCGCCCGCAGGTACTCCGCGAAGGGCTCAGCGGGAGCCTGCGTTCTTTCCTCCAGTTCCCTGCGCATTCTTGGCAGGTAGTCTGCCGGCAAGAATTCTTGTCGGAAGAGGGCCGTGAACTCGTCGAGTGTTCCGGCTGACTCGCCCACAAGGCGATGCCACGTGGCCGCCGGGCCTACGAGAGCCACCGGCAGAACCCTGCCTAGCGTCTCCTTCTCGGTCAAGCCGGTAGCCTTCCGATATCGCTGGATTGCCAGCAAGAAGTCGGTCGCGCTCATAGCTCGATCGCTGTGTCCGCTGTACTCCGGCACCGGAATACGGATGAGGGTTTTCGGCGTCGGCGTTTCCCTCTGCATGCTCTGTAAGGCGTGCGCGAACGCCGCAACCAACGCCGTGGATTCACGGGACATCTCCGTGCTTTGCGGCATAGACACCACCGGCGACACCGTCGGCGTGTCCGGACTCAGCGCTGCGGTCATCGCCGCGGAGTTCCGCTCCGCCAGCCCCGTCGACGTCGCGACGTCGGCCAAAAACATTAAATCTGTGAGGGCGAAATTACCCGTGGCCATCTCGAACACTTGTTTGGACGTACCCTTCCCACCTTCGCAGTGCCGCGGTATAGACCCGCCAACCAGGGGGACCGCCCCGCGTAAACTTTCACGCAGTGTCGTCGACGGACGTTGCGACCGTAATTACGGATCGCCTGCCCCACGTTGGGCGCCATTTGTGGGAATTCGCGTACCGCCGCCGATACGCCGTTCCCCACGTGGTCCGTCAACAACCCGAGTCCAGCCTGGTTCTTTCACGGGAGCGGGATTCCGCTCCCCGTTTATTGGTACATAAAAACACAACGCTACAAAACACTCAATCTATACTACAAACACACGCGACATTACTCAAATATTTACAAACGTACGTTAAGCCCAAAGCTTAACACAAAGAGGGCCCCTAGGCCTCGTGTCCCGCTATTGCCCGAGAGCAGTTGCTAGCACTCGCCTTTCTTGAGCGCCGGCCGGAATCCTAAGAGACTCTTGCCTCCCGGTTACCCGACTAGATCGACCGATGGGCGAGGAGGTTTTCTCCTCGCCCGCCATGGGGCGCCTGCAGCGCCATCCAGTGGCTAGGAGAGAAAGCGGCACGTCGGGAGCCGAATTCGAGATCCCGATCGACCCCGCGGCGACACGACCATGTGATCGTGTCT
>JAZHYW010042105.1:0-26954 GCA_037355805.1 Ixodes ricinus | reverse complement strand
GCTTTTAGTAGTGAGTGTGTGCCTTCGATGGACCCTACGACTTTGATTATCTTTGGTGGTTGTGTCTAAACCACGTGAAAACGGCACGTGACCACGGAGAAGAGAGTGAGCGCGACTCCAGCCGAGCCAGTCCTCGATCGGCGGTTTTCGGGGCAAGAAAAGGCATTTCGAGCCAGATTGTGTTCAGTAGCTGGGCTGTCCCGTGCTACGGCGTACAAATAAAAACCTTGGCGAGCATAAATTCCCAGTGAGTGTCCGTTTGACTATGTGTACAGGCACGCGCTGTGTCCCAGATTTTGCTACTAGCGCGGAGAGCAGCCGGCAGTACAGTGAACTAGAATATAGGGGTAGCGGAAAAAGCGTCGGCGCTGACCCCATCGGCCGTGCGAAGCCAGAAGTGTAGACTGCCGCGAGTGGCGCTGTTGTCGAAATCCGGAGGATTACAGGCTACTGCAGCGTGCGTGATCATGGCGGCGCGCACGTTCTCAGGTGGTGGCCTCAGTGGTGTCTGTGGTCGGCTTCGCGATTTGCTTCATGCAACGTCATGCGCCTGCATTGCGGGGATTACATAGGTCTCGAGCCTTGTCGCCATAAGCAAGGAAACGAAGAGAAAGTAACAGGCATCCAGCACCGCTACGCGCCAGCATGCAAGACTGGTTACCCCGGTTTTCGCTACTGCCCAAGTAAGTGCGCTAAACATTAATTCATAGACGTTGAAACACCCATAAAGCATACGTAGGCCACACTAATGAACCGCGTAAGATCAAAACAGCTGCTTGGCGCGAACTTCGCTGGCAGGGAGGCTCCGAATCGAACACCAGCGCTACCTGGTAGGTTCTACACGAAGCGCCTCACCTGGAGGCCGGCTATTTTTCCACTACTTCTATTCTAGTTCACTGTAGCCGGAGAGAATGGTGGCTCCATCTTGTGGTTTTCACCATGACGTCACGACGGCCAGAATTTGCCTCTCCTGACGTCACGAGCTGTAATCCTGACTATTCCTTCATTAGTTGCAAATTGCAAATATATATACAATAATGCGGTAAAAACAGAAGGAAACAAGAACGATGAAAGTTCGGGGCTTTTGCATTCTTAAACCAGCAACGTCGAAAATTCGCAGTACAGGAGTATGGTCTGGAAGGGCGGCGCGTCCTTCGTACACCAGCGTTTAGCGGCGGTTCCGACCAACTTCAGGGTCACGCGTCGCTCGGCGTCAGTCGGCATCATTCGGCGTCGCTCGGCGTCAGTCGGCGTCAGCCTGGCGTCGCTCGGCGTCACTGGCGTCGCTTGGCATCAGTCGGCGCTTTCCTCGCTCAGAGTTGAACACTCTCGCTGCTCACAGTCGTGTATGATTGGATCAACACCTCTGTGAAGACAAGGCCGTAGCGCTCTTCTCTCGTGACGTCGCGAAGGAAGGCCACCGAAGGCGCGCGGCGAAGCGCGAAGCGCAACGCGCGTGGATCTGACCGTCGCAACGCGCTTTTTAGTCACATGCGCGTGTCTTATTAGCTAAAATGAAAGCTCGCACATTGCAACGCTTGAGTCTCGAAAACATTTTATTACACGTGGCGAAATACGTACACCGCCAAATAATCGGGACGAGGTGGCACGAGTATGCGGCAATATAAGACGTCTATAAAAATGTAGCCAAGAAAGCCCCGTAAATAAGTTGAAAACATTGAGCCATCGCAATAATTGCTCTAGGAACGCCTCTTTATGCACAGATAAACACCGACAAATGGCGAGACACGCGCAGTGATTGGACACAGCAAGACACATCACAGTTAAAAATCAGGTAGACGTAGCTTCAACGCGGACACGGCTGGACAGGTGTCACGATCATGTAAGCGATGTTATCGCGTGCAGCGCCCCTCGCCGGATAGGTGTCCGCAGGAAGGCGTCTCCGACTGGTGTGCTTACCGCGTCCAAAGAAGTGGTCCTCCATTTCCGCCTGATGACGTCACACGGAGTGCTGTCTTCTCCGTCGCTGCACGCGATCCTGGCGGCGTCCCAACAGCTGTGTATGGGGCAGACGCCCGTTCCGCTGCCGGTCGCTCTCCAGTGTGACAGTCCTCGGAAGTTCCTGCAGCCAGAAGTTGACGCCGCGACGACAGCGACACTCGCGGCCTGCTCGTGCTTTTCGCCAGCATTTCTACGACCAACCGCCAGGATCGCGACATCCGACCACGTGACACTCCGGTTTCTGCGGCGTCCTTACGCTACCGGGGAACCACATTTGATGTGGCATGAGTATAAGGAGATAGAACGCTGAACACACCGGTCGGAGACGGGCTCAAAAGGGTGCAGTCCTAGACTCCAGAAAGCTCATAGATTCCAGAGAGAGGGTGCAACGCAGACCACAGAGAGCGTCTGCCATCTAACGGCGGGACGCCTCTGATTGGTGTGCACTGTGCGCATGTTGCGTTGTCGCGGTGCGAGGAGGGAAGCGGCCATAGGGGCGGAGACGCATGCTGACGATCAACCCTTAAAAAAGAAAAAAAAGTCGATGGGGTCAGTTTTTTGATGATCGAACGCTAACTGTAATAGATTTATTGCTGTTTTACCCAAGCATCAAGGAGAATGCAGGGATTGGTGTTCCACGAGCCGCACGTGCTGGCCTCAGCAGTAGTAACTTTTCCAGAAGCAAAACTCAAAAACAATACCCAATGCGCGTTCGTCAAGGCTTTCTTTTGCTATTTACTTCGAATCTTTTTTATACACGAAAGGCGCGCGTGTGGCGCGTGGAACACCAATCCCTGCATTCTCCTTGATGCTTGGGTAAGACAGCAAATGGTCTATTGCGTCTTGAGAATGATGACTTTCAATAATGAAATAAGAGCAAGTTCAGACTCTTAACATTGATGGTGCTGCATTGTTTAAGGATGCGATAATTCCAGACTCCACAGCGTGCTTTTAAGAAACACCATCAACATTGTCGCCCGCCACTGATAATCCTCGTCTTGCCGTCATAGAAAGGAACATATAGCCTGCTCTATATAGTCACAAAGCCTGGCAGTTCGACGACGGGGCCATAGAGTGCCCGGCTTCGCAGATTTGGAGCGCGAGGATCTGGTAGCACAGAGCATTTCTCGAAGTTCAGACCACGGCGCACAGCTTTTGCAGCGGCGAGGACCCAAAACATGGTTTTCAACCCTGACGAGAAAAGAAGCTGTAGCCCGAGGAACGCGAGAAGCACGAGCGACATTTTATCGCTCGGGCAACGCCTCCTGTACTAAGATGCCTGTCATGAGAGCGGCGAGCGTCCTGCCGTGCCCTCTCCCTTTTTCCTCCTCCCCTTCACCGAAACGACCGCGAGGGGCGCTGCTAACTGACCCTATCGCTCGCGGCCGCGAGAGCGCGGGAGATTTGACGTCTGCTATTGTGATACCACTAGGGTGTGCGAGTAGTGCTTCAAATCGAATAGTGCAGTGTTGTCCCTGGCGTTAACAGCGCAAAGAGAGTGCGAAGGCTATGAATGATGTGGTGCTGTACAGGCGGAACAGCGCACCAGCAAAACAGTTACTCCAGTCCACGCACACAAAAGAAAGACAAACTTACGCAGCGCTGGCTCACTCTTTGGTATATTTACACTTTCGTCTTCGTCTTCTTTTGGTATTATGGTCTAGGGCCATGGAGAATAATTGGGTCTTTTTCTTCAAAAGGATGCAAAACAGTAAACCAAAGACTGAAACTAAAACTAATGTTAAAATAAATAAAATTAGCACTCAGTTGCGAGCGGCCGGCCGCGCCAGTTGCGCCGAGATGGCCGAGCCGCCGACGCCCAGCAAGAGTTGCTGATGATGATGTTGTTGCTCGCGCCTAGATGATGATGATGATGATGATGCTGCGGCTATTTCCCTTTGAATCGGGAGGACTCAAACAAGGTTTGTGCCCAAGCCTGGGAGCGTAGGTGTCTTAATGCTCCCTGAGGTGGATCTTCTGCCACCAGTCCTCCAGTCTCCTTTTCGTTTCTGCAACAAGCCTTTTTGTGTCGTTGGAGGCTACCTTCAGCCCCGTAGCTGGGCAGACTGCTGTGGATTGTCCGATTTCACTGTCAGTGAAGCCCAACGCTTCAGCGAGCGCTAAGGGTCTCGGACGCCTTGGGTCATTGTCCTGTGACCGGGACGGCTTGAGTCTCGCGCAGTCTAGCACAATGTGCTCCACCGTTTCGTCGCTTACCCCACACACCCTACACATTGTTGACGTAACAGTGGTGTCGAAACGACGCCTATAAGACAGCGTCCGCAGTGCCCCGGCACGTGCCTCGAACAAGAAGCGGCTACCCAGGCTGTTGTCGTACAGCCGAACTTCCGAGGCGATGGTTATTTTGTTGGCGAGGTACACCCCCAGCGTCGATTTCGTTTGGGCGTCTTGGAGCCATTGTTGGGTCTCGCAGTCTCGGACTCTCTTCCTAACTTCCGACGTCCACTCCGTCTCCGTCGACGCATCAACAGGCTCCGAGAAGAAGCCGTACTTGTGTTGAAGGTGATAGAGGCGCTTCTGCCAGCGGGTCCGCAGCCCAGTCAAGTTGGTGTATATAAACAGTCTCTTCGCCCAACGGCATCTATCCATAAGTCGAAGGCGTCCGTCATACGCTATCTTGCTTGAAGCCTCCCGAGCCTCAAAGAGGACCAGCCCAGGTCACCCTGCACTGCCTCGTTGGCGACCGCTCCATGGCAGCCCAGTGCCTGGCGTCCTACGTCTCCCTGCCTACGCTCCATATTGGCGCGGACATCTCCTGGGACACACACCACTGCATTTGCAAATGTTAGTCCGGGTACCATTACTGCTTTCCACAGTTCCCGCGAAACGATGAACCTGTTGCAACTCCAGAGGCTTCGCTTACGGAGAATGCTGGCTCCTCGTAGGGCTGCTTGGCGGAGATGGGTGTGATGGCCTTGCAGGTAGTCTGTGTCGTTCGACATTGTGATGCCCAAGTACTTGTAAGAATTAAGAATTGGTACATCGGACCCTCCGAGACGAAGGCTATCGAGAGTTGTCTCGAGAGAGCCCGAAAACACCACCGCCGCTGACTTGCTGGTGTTAAATTTAAAACCAAGTCCCATAGCCTCCTTGGAACATATGTCAAGAAGCTTTTGCAGTTCAAACACTGATCCTGCGGTCAGTACCACATCGTCCGCGTACGTCAATCCCGGTAGAACCCAGTCAACTCGATCCCCATGCTCCAAATGCGCTAGTGAAAAGCCCAGTCCTGATTGTATAAGTTGCTATCTGAAGGCGGATACATGCAGCGGGTCGGAACTGGGCGCCACCAGGTGGCGTTTGGCTACAACACGATGGCAGACCGGCCGCAATGGGAGGAGCGAGCCGCCTGACCGGGCATCTTGGTACAGGAGGCGTTGGCTCAGGACAAAATCTGTTTCGAGCGTCTCGCCACAGCGGAGCGCCGCGCTACCTGCCTCTTGGTTCGCACGCCCTGCCCACTCAGCTCTGCCTGTACTGCTTGCCGGCGGCCGCGTCCCTCGACGATCTGCCAGGCTTTGTCCAGTATAGGGCGCAATGATGGGGGCCATAGGTACGAAGGAGCCATCGAAACACCTGGTCACCTAGCGGTGGTTCAGGCGAACCAAAGACTTGTCCCTCAAGCGTCATCACTCGGTTGCAAAGCCCCCTCGATGTGTTTCCGTTTGTCTTGCAAGTGGCGTCAAATGCGCGAGTGCACGAGGCCCGATGTCTCGAGCGTGACGCCTATTGAAGCAAATGGCGGCGCAGCACTCGAAAATGAGCGGCCCTTGGGGCGAAATGGCGACGGAGCACAGCCGCCCGTGGCGCATTGTCTCGCGCATTTCCACTGGCAATGGTTGGCGGTACTTGGCAAAAGCGCCTTTATCAAGGGGCTTTACATAAAAGGAAGGAGCCATCGAAACACCTCTTCACCTAGCGGTGGTTCAGGCAAAACCAAAGACCCTTTCCCCCAAACGTCATCACTGGTGGTCCACGCAGCGCCGCCTGGCGTCAAGACGAACCCGCGTGCCGCATTGTGACGGCTCTGGTGTGTACTACATGCCACTTGGGGCTGGTCGCCGATCCACTAACGATGACGCCATGCCCGGGCCTCGTGTCTTCCAGGGTCGTATTTGTTCACGCAAACCTAGTAGGTAAACAGGGCCTACACGTAGCTTTTGCACGTGATGTCATAGCATCACGCAGTTCGTCATTCCTACTTGTATGAGGATAAAGGCAGATTCAGGCGTGCGAAATGAACGCATGTTCAAAGCAGAAAGTCCACCACAATGGCGGCTGACGTGAGGTCAGTGCGAGTCACGCGTGGGATGTATTCGTTGAGGATTGCAGGCAGTCACAATCTGGGATGGAGGCCACGCGACTAACCGCCGATTAATGAAATACGACAGAAAACGTATCCTTGTCCTTCTTAGGAATTATCGCGTCCCTCGAATCGACTCCGTGTCTACACCCCGATCGCATCAATCGACTCGATAACGTAAGATGTCTGTCCGTGTCTCTCCCTCTTTTTGTCGGCCTCAGAGGAAAAAATGAATTCCCGGTTTCTTGCCGCGACTTGTAAATGAACCTATAGCGGCGACAACCTAGGCGCTGCACACCCTGAAGACACTGTTTGCAGGCAGGTTCTGAGGCCTGTTTCCTCCTTGTACGTCGGCCCTGCTTCACTGGTCGCACAAAACCTACCTGCGGACGTTTTCCAAGCATGCATACGCACCACGTGCTTCGTGCTTCGAACGTGCTTGTCCGCTGTGTCTGGAGCGAACACAGTGCCTCATCTTATCATTATATGAGCAGTGTTCAAGGACGCCGGGTGTACAAGCACACCCACGTTTCAAGAAGATCGATGATAAAAAAAAAGAGGCTCTTTCACATCGCAAATTAGCACACAGACGGACTCGTACGCACACGCGCAACACGCGTGTGCGTACACGTGCTAGTGAAACCGAAACAAAAGAAAAAGAAAATGAGACGGCTGGTTTTTCCCGTCGGTGCGACAGGAACCGTTTCCCAGCCCAGATTGATAAGCGCGGACGGTAGCTAAGATTAATGCGATCGTTTATTGATATATCCCTAGAATTACCGCTGGGTTTTGCCGTTAAGATAAAAGTCGCCGATAAACTGTTGGTATGGGGTTGGGCCGCTTTCAGAAGGGCGTTACATTTTTAAAGGCTGAAGTTGCAGCATTCGCTGAAATATGGTCCTTCCTGATTAGCTCTACCTGCGATATAACGTTGATGGATTTAGTTTGATCGGTTCGATTGGTGGTTACGTTGCTTCGGTGTAATCGGGTCTAAACCGCATTCAGTTTTGCAGAATTGGTCGGGTTAAGTTAGTGTCCAGACGCTCGGTGCATACACCGGAGTGTCTGGACGTGAAAGGTTGTGTTCGGCCAGTTCCTGCACGGTTACGTTTGAAAGTGTTGTTCCTGGTTAGGTGAACACGGGCTGCTAATAGAAACCGGTAGGTCAGGCAAGTTTAGGTAAGGTCAATTACCCAGACTAGGTGAAACAATATTTGTTTATGAGAGAGAGAGAGAGAGAGAGAACAAGTTCGGGTCGTGTGGGCCCGGGTCAGGTCGGGTCAGATCGGGTGCGATTGGCTCGGGTAGGATTGGTGTGGGTAGGGTCGGATTGAGTTTGGTGGGGTCGAGCTGGATTGATCTGGGTAAGGTCAGATTAGGTTAAGCCGGGTTGGGTCGGGTTGGTCCGGGTAGGGTCGGGTTGAGAGGGTCGGTCAGACAGGGTCCGATCAGGTCGGGTCGGCTTGGTACGGGTAGGGTCAGATACTGATTTAGGCCGGGTTGGTGTGGGTAGGGTTGGGTTGAGTGGGGTCGGTCGGATGAGGTCGGGTCGGTCGGTCGGGTCGGGACGGGTCGGGTTGTGTGCCCATCAAATCGGGTCAGGTTAAAATGGTTCGCTCAGATTAAGTCGGGTCCTGTCGGGCTAGGGGGATTTCTTATAATCGTGACATGATCTACTCCTCGTGAAATAATTAGTTATGCTTATTCTCATTGCGTGCACATCGTTTCGCGGCAGAGCGGTCAGTATACGCCCAGAGCGCCGCGATGCGCTCTATCGAGAGCATGTCGGGTTGTGAATGTGAAGCCTCGAGACCCACTTCTATTGAGAACATCCTTCTACTCTATCGACGGTGAACGAACGGGCACAAGGTCGCGGGAGGAAAGATCCCCACCGGCTGTGCAGCCCCATCGAAAACGTCCCGTGACATCCATCTGGCAGGTGTCGACAGCGATAAGAACGCCCCTCACAATGGGCCCTCCCTCGATAACGGCCAACGGAAAGAAGAAAATAAAGACACACACGCAAAAAAGCCAAGCTCGCGGGTAATCGGCGTTGTCACGGGAAATCTATCATCAAACGAGTCAGATGATGCGCGACCCTTTCTCTCTCTCTGCCAGAAATTTCCGGAACTGGACGTTGCGCGACAAATCGCAACCAGCGCAAAAGTCAAGAACTCACGTGGCAATACCCGGATAGATTGATTGTGCGCGAGGCATCGGGCGTCTCCGCTTGTTGCCAAATCGTCGTCGGTGTCCTACCGGATGGCGGAGCTACGTCGCCAGGATGTCGGTTTCGAATGAGACGATTGAACGCGCGGTTTCGACGCCGCCGCTGCATGTTCTCATCTATTAAGCGCTGCTTGAGACTATCTGCGCGACTCCGCCGCCAGATTAATTTTTTCCGGCCATTGCTTCGATGGTTTTATTGAACATGTAACTTGTTTATTTTACCTGGGGCGAAAAACAACAAATTTGTAATGGAGGCGAAAAAAAAAGCGGTACAGACAACGTTTGTGGACGATGCTTATCCCTCTTTGTTTTGGTCTTTCTGATTTTATCTTCGTTTTCCGCCGCAGTCACAGGGTTTATTATCACGTTCAATATACACGCTTCTCTGCACTTTAAGCACTTTTTTAATTAGGAGTGCTTATGCTTTGGCCCTCAAGTTACACCTTTGAATGTGGCAAAGAGGTAGTGTCTTTTTAAAGGTTGTTTCGTGACAAGCCCTAAACGCCGAACGTTAAACCGCTAAACGGGCAATTAATTCCTGCCGGTCTTATCACGCTGAAAAAAACGCAAAGCTAGCTAGCTGCCTTTGTCTTAGTCGTCTAATGCGCCGCCATGTTTGTTTATGATGACGCCATGACACAGACATGACACAGTCACAGCCACATGACTGAGCGCAGGGATTTCAAACAACCCACAAAGCTCACGTGAATCGTGACGTCACGTGGGGAATGAAACTGGTTGAAACATGGTATGTAACGCGAATTAAAGGTCACCGCATATCTCAAATGATTTCACTTTATTAAGTGCTTCATTTGCCTTAAAGGGGCCATGAAACGAATTTTGGGCTGGGATAAACGGTTTTAGATTAGGACTTTACTAATCGCATATCGTTTAGTGAGCCAGAAGAAAGAGGGTAGAAGGTGAAAAGCCAGCTTTTCGGTACGAACATTTGAAAATATAGCGGACTATTTCGTACCTCCTTTCCTTCCAAAACTCTCTGTCTTTTCACTCTAATACATCCGCGGTACCCAAAGCACGTCAGCGGTGCCAAAATGACGTCAGCCGAGCCCAGCTCACGCATTGGACACGAGAACTGCGTCACTCGGACGTATGCGCTCGTCAACACTCAATCCGTCGACGATAATTTGGATCCGCGTTCGTGGCCAATGAGTGCCCTCACGGAACTTATCGTCACTTGCGAGTGACAAGTTCTATGGTCTGCTTAAAAAGCACGGTGGAAGCTTGGAGTCATCGCACCGGTGCCCAAGAATGTCACGGCGACGTCATTCCTCAATTCCCCTTTGAGTTGAGGATTTAAGCTTATAGGAGGAAGAAGTCGAAAAATCGTTTTCAAGAAAAAGAAAACCTCAGAATTTTAGGCGGAGGCGGCGTTCGAACCCACGACCCTTCTGTTGCGAGCCAGACACGCTACCGACTATACTCCGTTTCACCTTATGTTGTACCGCAGCGAAGGCTAGAAGCGCGAGCTCATAGCGTTGGTAGCTGCCCTTGGTGCACGAGAGCTTGTGTCGCCGAGGTGTGCCATAGAGCAAGGAGCTCGTGCTTGTAGCCTTTCCTGTGGTACAACACAAGGTGAAACAGAGTATAGGCCACGCAGACAGACTTGCACGGCTTGGGAACTAACGGGGTCTATATGTTTAGTTATCACGTTCCACTCTTAAAGGCGAAGCTTAAGCGCCCTCCTGTAATTTTTGTAAACCTTCTCACATATCGTATAGTGTAAGAACGTCAGAAATGCATACCCACGAAGCCCCAAGAACATCACCAATGACAAGAATGCTGTAAAACGAAAAAAAAAAAGTTTTATGCGCAGCCTTTTTCTTTTTTTGCAATAGCTCGCGTTTGAGATGGTTATCTCCCATTTTTTATCGTTGGGGGCTAGGATTTCGGACATAGCAAGTCGGCCCCCTGGAGGCTTATAAAATAATGCACTACCTTTCGCGCACGCATAATCAGTGTACTCTCTTGCGCACCCTCTCGCGCGCATAAACGCGCTCGCGACAGGTGGTCACCTGACACCGTGTGCGTCGTCCAGAATCACCATTAAAACGCCGCTGGCGATGTGGTACGGAGCTTATGAAGTCGTTAAACGTGTAGTAGCATGGGAGCTTTTGCGATCGTCTCGCGGCTGTTCCTGCGGCGAGACAATGAACACTTTTTGTTAGCCTCTCGAGTCAAACGACTCGTGCAGTTTATGCAAGCTAATTTGGGGGTCGGTCCCCCAGTGAAAGGGACTCCACCTGCTTCACACGCCGCGGGCAGGGAGGATAATGTTGGCCGTTATTTTGACTACGCAAAACAAAGCCAAACTCGTTTTTTTTTTTCGTTGTTGTTGTTGAGCTTTGACCCGTTTCGGGAAGGTTTCATCAAACCCGAAGAAGACAGAAACACAAGAGAAACAAATGCTTAAATTTGCTCTCTCTCTCTCTCTCTTTCTCTTTTGGTTAGACTCCCGTCAAACCCGTGTGATCGTAGAATGCATTCACAGGTGTCACAATGTCACGTGACACCTTGACGTAACAACCCCCCCCCCCTCCGCTAAATTTAGCGAAATAAGCATGTACGCCTCACCTGTGACGTTGCCGTATACATGTCCTTTCAACATTACCTCTGAGCAGCAGCAAAATAAAGTATCGTACAGTAAAAAACATTTTAAAACAGCGAAGGTATTGAGGCCACCTCGTAAACCTTCGACACTGTAAAAAAAAAAAAATAAAACAAGAGAACTTAGAGGAGGGTAAGAATTACAATGTTTACCCACATCGGGTTTAACCGGAATCGGGAGTTTTCGTGTCTAGGTCGTTTTCCCTACTCCGCTACGCTCTCCGCAACGAAGACGCCGCTGGCCTCGAATTCAGAGTTCCGGATCTCGTAGCAGGTTGCGGAGGGCCTTGCGGGACGGAAGAAACGATCTACGAAAACTCCCCTAACGTTGACAGAAAACGTCATCGTACACCGTGAATAGTTCCAACGTGTCAGTTGTGTTTATGGCGTTTCGAGGTTCTCTTAAGCCGCGGGCGTGCAAAAGACAGTCTACGGGCCACACTGTTAGGCGCGTTTCTTTCTCGGTTTATGGGTCATACAAAATCCGTTTGCAGGCATGTGTATGAAGCAAACATGCTTCTGAGATGCTCGAGGCGTTCCCGCGGGTAATTATGTCATCCTGTCTGCGGACCGTGTCTTTTGTCCGATGTACGGGCAGCCCGACCGCAGCTTTACACCCCCAAAGTGCACCATGGCGCACGCGGCCGGTGGTTCGGACAACCCATCAGGCACCGGGGACGCGGCACGCGACCCGGCGCAAAGCGCATGCGCATCTCCGCCCGACCGCTGGGCCGGGTCACGTGGTGCGCCCGCCGAGCCCTGATTGGTTCCCGATCGAGGCTCGCGCCGTTAGGACGCGCTCCACCTCAAGAAGAACCGGAACTGCTGGATGTACGCGTCAATCAAGTGCGTCGCAAACAGCAAAACTTTTGACCGACGCCATTATATAAAAAAAAAAGTATTCTGCTGTCGCGGGACGCATTGTGCGAGCTAGCAGTCTCTGTGAAATCAAATCCTACACAATGTCGCTGATTATATTTTTACTTTTAGAAAAATATAAACATAAAACCGAAACCGTGCGTTTTGCGACGATTACGAAATATTTATTTAAAAAGAAAAAAGGGTAAAAAAACCTTTACGAAACCTTCTTCAGTCGCATAAGCGAATAGGTGGATTGTTTTGTAAAGAACGGCCGCTTACAAGGCACACACGACGCGAACCTCGCCGCGTGGCGCGAAAACGTCGCGCGCACGGGGCCGAATTCTCTTGCTGGCTTACAAAAGAACGGCAGAAACGGACCGCCGGTTTACGCAACACTCGCCAGAGAAAGCACGTGCCCGCGACCGAGACCTTGCAACAAGTTCAAAATGGCGCCGTGCTTTTTCTTTTTCTTCGTTTATTTAATTTTTTTTTTGTCTCGGGGCTTTAAATTATGACGACGTTTGGAGCGGAGGCAGAGCTGTAATTGGAGCTTTGGTAAACACAAGGTGGAGCTCGGGTTACGGCTCTTGCTCCTGTTTGCGCGAATGTAGACCAACTGCGCATGCGCGCGCGCCTTGTTTCTCCACAGCACCTGCCCAGGTCTCGGGTCTCTGACGTCCGTAACGTCAGTGTGACGTCAGATACTGTGTGCATGATACTCTCGTAGAGACAGTCGTTTAAGCTACGCTCAGACCATCGGCACTCCGATCCCAGATTTTCTTGCGGGAGCCGCCATTTTTGTGCTCAGTGAAGGCGGGCACAATAGACTTCTTTCGAAACTTCATCGAGAAACATTGGCCGCCGCCATTTCTTGGGCACGAAGCATAGAGTTAAGAACAACTAATACACTTAAGACTGCCAACCTGTCGGAATACGAAAGTGTTCGTATACTAGAGTATTCCTCCCAGCTGCGCGCCGCGCAGTGCCCATCCGGGCGACCTGTGCGGATGCTGCCCGTGCGAGCTCTGCGGCCGGCCGCTCTGCAGAGCCCGGCCGCCCTCTCCCTCACATCGGCCGCCGGGCCTCTGCGCCATGGCAGTAGGGTGGCGTTCCTGGGAACTATGCCGCGCGCTAGCCAATGGAAGTCCATCCATCAATGCGCTGCTACAGACCCCAGGCTTCGCTCCATCGGAGAGGGGAATTTAAAGTGCCGTTTGGCGCGGCTTCAGCAGCTGATGACGCCGGTTCGGCTCCACGGTGGTAGTTAATTCTTTCGCATTAAAATAGTCTGGAGCAGGGGTCTCCATGCTTTTCGGCTAAAGGGCTGGATTGGGAGCCGTCGCAGTTTTGAAGGGCCGGAAAATACATAAGACGCGATAAACGAGGAATTCCTAAATGAATAAAACTCGACAAGCATTTCGATACAAAAAGCTTCAACGAGTACAAACGTATAAAACAATATAAGGAGGACGAATACAAATAGTTTATTTTTAAATTCAATACGTTGCTAATTATTACATTAAAAAATATTGTGGTCCAGAAAACTCACCAGGAATAAATCAAAGCGCATAGTAACTTTTGGCATTCTCACACAGGGCAGAAACTAATGATAATGGTAGATCTAATGATAACAATATGCAATAGTTATCACGCAAGACACTTAGCAGGATATACATGTGAATGGAAACGCATTTTTACATAGTTGGACACGAAAAAGGGGACTGAATACTGGTGATGACGATCTACAATAAATATTATGACAATAGTACTCGCATTTCAGTGTAGTCTTCTCTCATTCTTTTTTTTTAAATTTTATTGTTACATCTTCGCTTGCACTTTTGGTACGCGTTAAGGCGCGGTTATTATTTTTTGTTTTGGCTTTTCGCTCGCTTTTTTTTTTTGCGTTGGTAGCAGCGGTCCGCAGGTTGGGCGTGTTGGTGTTTAGCTGGAACCTGCAACGGGACACCGCTAACCTTTCCCCCCTTGTTTTTTTATTGTTATTTTAGGCTCGCTTATCCAGTCACTGACCGCACGTTCGCTCAACCCGCACAGACTGCAAGTCGCCTCAACAAAAGAACTGTCCTCCTCATATCACCGAATCCGTCTAGTCGCGCGTCCTGAGGCTACGATGCTCTTGAAATAGAAAGCTATATAGCCACCCGAGCTGTTTACGAGCGAAAAAAGAATATATACTCGATGTATCGGCTTCGGCTTTCGAGTGACCACTAAACATTTTCTTTTCTTTTTTTTTTTCCCCGAAAGGACGACACATGCGTCATTGACAAACAACAGCCTGCACGGCGTGGGGTGGACGTCCAAACTTATAGGCTGCCTTTTGTATCTCCACCGAACTCGTCGAAAAAGCGTTCGAACGCGAAAGCTAAACGCGGGACGCTGCGGCGTTTCGCGGCGTTCGACGAGTGGAGTGGGGACAAAGGCAGGAGGTATAGCTTTAGGTCTACCCACTATTCGTTCCAATCAGAGCTCGACATCCTGAGGTCCCTCTCGTCTCCCCTCCCCTAACTTTCTGCCTGCATTAGTGTCGCCGCGGTATCTTTTTTTATATTTTTTGTTCTTCAATATTTGTTTCATGAGACTACAAGGCACAAGTATCACCGCAATAAAGTTAGACATTAGTATTCCATTTCTTAGAAATCGTAGAGATAAAAAATCCAGATTGGACTAACTATACAATTATGCAACGTAATCTTTAATACAACGTAATCATTCGATAACTTGCGAGAGAAAAAAATGTTTTGACCTATAGTTTTGGGTACGACTTCAGATGTGTCTATTAGTCTGTCGAACCAATATCGAGGCAACCGAAATTTCGCGTAAAAATTCAATAGTAAAAAGAAAAAAAAAGAAAGCATGAAAACGGGGGATGGTTTTATACCGAAAAGTGCGCGTTCGATCGTCACGTTGCGAAGAAGCGTTCAAAGCTCCAAGCCATCCGAAGCGCGGTACATTATACGTTGCCCCCCCCTCTCCCATCGTCGCCAGTCTCTGCACCAGTAAAAATGGGACCCCAAGCATCGCGGCCCGTTTTAGCAGAGCGCGCGTGCGCGAGCAAATGGGATCGTCCGCTGGAGGCGGCGCGACTTCAAAGGAGCCGCGGCGAGGCCTCCGCAATTATCTGCGTCACTTCCGCACAATCACAACTCGTTCGCGTGGAACAATTAAAAAACAAAAAACAAAACAAAACAAAAAAAACACTCCACCATTTCGCCGCCGTCTCTGCTTGTTCAGCCAACAACACCTAAAAAAAAAAAGGAAACAGCGTAATGGTAAATTTTTAACCCCCAAAAGCTGCAGTCCAACTGCTCGGTGCCTGTTACAAAAGCACACTGAACACATGGTTGACAGAAGTTAAAAGAGAGTCTGATATGACCATAACCTCCTCTATACTTACAAAAAGCATGGCAGTTCGACGACGGAGCCATATATAATGCCCGGTCGCAGATTTGGAGCGCGAGGATCAAGTAGCTCAGAGCATCAAAGAGCCATTTCTTGAGGGAACCTGGACGTCGGCGCACAGCTTTTGTAGCGGCGAGGACCCGAAACACACTTGTTCGCTCGGGAGAAGTGTGTTTCGGCGTCTCGCCGCAGCGGGGCGCAAGTCACGTGGCTCTCCTCTCATCCGTTGTCTGCCGCTCCAACTTTTCCATTTCGGCGGCCGCTTCTCGTGGCGATCTGCCAGACTTTGTCAGTACATAGGAGGCTATGGTATTATGGTATTACCAATGTGACCTTCATAGAAGGGGGAAAGGCGCCTCAGACACTGGACTGTCTTTTTGTGTACGATGTATCAGCAGTGTGACACCGATCGAACACGAGCGTCGCGTCAACGTTCGTCTGAGGCATTTTTTCTACGTCGTCTTTTCTGGGTAAAAAAAATAAAATAAATAAAAAGCAAGGAGGAAGAAATATGTGATCCTTTCGTTATACTTTCATGGGGCGAAAACGTTGGCCATCAGTTGGTGTTTCGAGCCGTTGTGAGATACCCGAGCTTGTTCGCTTTTTTTCTTTTTCTTGTTGTTGGAACGCACCGCGACGTTTTCACAGACGCGCGTGTGAGTTTAACAAGGAACGATGAAGTCATTATAGCAATTGTGAAACAAAAGCAGGGGTAATAACGGCATCGTAATTTACGCGCTCAAGACAAACATACACACGCACACACACACGCACGCACACGCACACACAAGTACACGCACATATACACGAATGTATAAAACACAAAAAATACCGGAAGACTGTGAAGTCGGTGCGGCGGAAACTTATTTCTTTAAGGATGAAAGGAGACGCGACAAAGTGCGTAGTTAGACGCGGCCATTAAAGAACACAGAGAAATAATTGACGCGCTCAACAAAGCAGACGCCAGATTACGGGCAGGTGAAACAGACCATAAAATAATGCAAGAGAGGGAAAAAGAAAGGAAACAAAATAGAACCCTCAACAACAATGGTGGATTATTACAACGTGCATACATAGATTTTTTATGTTTTTTTTTAGAAGAGTTTGATGACGTTTTATGGAAATGTTCAGCTATACGTAGAATGTATGCGGAACGTTGTTTATGCGGCGCAAATACCCGTAGTCACCCGTTATTTTAGTTTTGGTGCATGCGACATCGGCTTGCGGAAGAATCGCGCCGAATGCAATATGCACGAAGTTTTTTTGGAACGCCGTTTTTTCTACGTGTAAAGGGGCGATTCACGATGCGACGTTAATCGTTTTACATGTTGCTGTGGCGACGGGATTTTAATCCATATGAGACACTGTGTTGGGGGACGTGCCTTCCAGTTGTACAATCATAGCTTCGAATATATATGACTTGGAGTAGTCGGCGATGCAGAGGCAGGATCCAACAGTCGCATACCTTCTCACTTTACAAAGGAAAAAAAAAAGAAAATGAACAGTTTTCAGAACAAAAAGATGAAACATAGAACGCTGCCTAATGTTTGGACCACGACAAAGTCATCAGCAATCCGAGCCAATCCAGCTCTCCACAGGCGTTTGACCACGTGACCACGAAATAATAGGTCAAGTGCCACGTTGACCGCACCGTATTGGTCCAGATGTTTCAGTCGCGTTCGGCGTGGCCCACACAAAAAGATCGAGAAACGAAGTGTAGAAAGTTAACTCGGATCAAAGAAGGACGCCACAATCGTCTTACTTACAGTGACGGCGACTGTAGTTCCGCCTTTTTGAACAAAATGCACCAGGATTGGTTAGAGTTTAGAGATGGCGTACGGAACCTCTTAGCTCTTGGGAAAAAAAGGTATTGTTCCCGAGCACGCGTAGATGAACTTGTTTCTAACCAAGGGTTCGGTCTATACGAATACATCGATCGTATATATTCTTATCCCTGGAGAATAGTTTTCGTAGCTTTGCTTTTTCGCTCCTCTAAGAACGTATCTGCTTTTTGCTCTTTTCCTTCTGATTTTCGCGTGGATGATCGCCACCTTCTCTGTTCTGAAGGTTCTCGCCAAATGGGATCGGCTTTGGAATGACCCTGCAGTGATTTAACGCCAAAAAAAATAAAAAAAGTCAAACCCACAGATCTTAGTTTTCTGCCAGCTTCGCGTGGTGGTGATCGTTTCCTATTTTCCCTATAAATCCGTCCGCTCCTCTGCGTCGCTCCGCTGTTTGTTTACTTCACGGAGTCGTGCGTTGTACATTTTGAACAAAAACACACACACACACACACAGAAACAAAATGTTTGCATAGCGGAGAAGCGAACGCCAAAGGACGATGCCGTGTGTCAAAATTTACGATTGATTATGAATGCTGCACGCTGATCCTTTGTGGGAAAATGGATGCACGTCTGGAAAAAAAGAAAGAGAGAAGGACGGAATACAGAAGTGTTTCGGGGGCGTTGGATTGAAGACTCTATACTTCGAGCTCTTTATGTTACTTTAGACTCGGTATTGGGAAAAAGGGCAGGGATAGGTTTTCGATGTCGGAATAAAAACTTTTTTTCCACATCGCGAGAATGAAACCATCTAAAAGTTTGATCTGCAATCTCAAAACTTCCATCTGTAAAAAAAAAAAAAAAAAAAAAGACGTCAAGAAAAGAAGGGGTAGATGATTTTGCTTGAATAGCAGCACAAATCTGAGCAAAGAAAGATATTCAACAGGGAGAAAAAAAATGCAAATAGTAATATTTATAAAACAGCAACAACAACAACAACGAATATTTGAGCTTCCGCTTTCATCCAAACCTTCATTGTAATCAGGCACGTAGCCAGGGAGTGGCCCATGGGGCCCGGGCCCCCCCCCCCCCCCCCCCGAAATCTTCCATTTTGCTGGGACCTCCTCTCCCCCCTCCCCTCATACAGCATTTTGTCATGGATGGGCCCCCCGAAACAAAATCCTGGCTACGTGCCTGATTGTAATAATAAAAGAAAACTAATTTTATTTTGAACCAATTATTTTGTGCCACGCTATCAAGGCGTAGCTTCTTCAGTGCTCAAACTCTGTCAAAACTGGTTGTGCGATCGCATGTAAATGAAACGCAAGTTGAAGCCATATGCTCTCGCAGCACTGGAGGGCTGTAACACCGTGCAAACTACGCTAACCTTGAAAATGTAAAAAAAAAAAATCTGACGCCAATTATACGATTTAGCTTTCTAGCGGCAACAACATGCATGGTACAGTCATATTCACATTTAACTGGAGCAAATGCTAAGCGCACTTTCGGTGTATTCTAGTCTTTCGTCTATACTTTCTTTGTGCTCTCAAACGCTTTTGCGCTAGTGTCGCGTTAATTTTCCGCGTCTTTATGTTCCAACACATCTGCCCCATATTTTCGGTTAAAGTGAATATGCACGAGTGCTAGTGCCCATCTTAAGTGTTTCTGTGCGTTGTAATTCACTCCCGGTGTTCTCGTCGGATGCGGGTTTGCGATTGTGCGTGCTTACAAAACTGAAGCCGCCAAAAGACGGGTACCACACAAAGAAGACATCCGACGCTCGTATTTATAAATAGATATGCCTCCTTTTCTTTTTTCTTTTTCTTGATTCGGCGTTTTTATTGTGATTCGGCGTTGATTCGGCGTTGATTCTGACGCATTGATATCGGAGTTAATTCGACGTTGATTCGGCAATCAACTATAATGCGGCATTCTTATCAACTAAAAGAGCGATAATATCGATGCTGGGAACTCGCCACGACCCCGCGTTCCTTAAATTGTAAACGACGACAGTTGCGTTTGCGGTGGTGTCTTCTTCTTACGTGCCTTTCTGGTTTTAGTGCACTTTCACTTTTGGATATATCTGATTTTTTAAATTTTTTTACGAGAGCGGCAAATTGGCAAAAACAACATCCAAGGGTGGGCCATCTTTCGGGACAGGGTCTTCCCCGATCACATTAAGACACTAGGGGGCGTGGCTTACAATGGTCAAGCTCCGTGATTGGATCGTGGGCGTTCTCCCCGAACGATGCCGCACTCTCATTGGCCGCGTTGTGGTAATGAGATGCTCGGACTAACAAAGCGTTGCTACAAAGCTGTCGGAGTCCATGTTCCCTTTTCGTATTAGGCCTGACCGCAGGCAACACCTATGATCCGGTGGAGAAAATCAAGCGTCACCGCCCTCGTCGTCGTCGTGATATTACCGGTTAAACAAATCACGCTCTGAAAAAAGAAAAAAAAAAACGCTGAATCACGGCGCCATTTTTCTGCCTCGTTGTGGCGTATTCACGCTGCTCGTGATACATCATACAGAAGACACGGTGTTGGCTGCAGGCACGATGACACAATCATCTGCGGGCGCGCCTGCAGCATGTTCAAAGCACGTCTGCTTCCTACGTACGTATGACCCATAGCCTCTTCTATACTCACAAAGCCTGGCAGTTCGACGACGGAGCCATAGAGTGCCCGGTCGCAGGTTTGGAGCGCGAGGACCATGGTAGCACAGAGCATCAAAGAGCTCATCTCTCGGGGAACCCGGACGTCAGCGCACAGCGTTTGCAGCGGCGAGGACCCGAAACACACTTGTTCGCTCGGGAGAAGTGTGTTTCGGCGTCTCGCCGCAGCGGGGCGCCAGTCACGTGGCTCTCCTCTCATCCGTTGTCTGCCGCTCCAACTTTTCCATTTCGGCGGCCGCTTCTCGTGCCCGATCTGCCAGGCTTTGTCAGTACATAGGAGGCTATGGTATGACGAAAACGTGTCTGCAGACGCATGCCGATACATGAAGGCCGTGTAATAGAAAAAACACGCCAGATACAGTCCCTGAAGACAGTCTTTCGTGTGATAGATATATATATATATATCAGCGGAGTGACCGCGGGTTTAGAAGGGAAACGGAGTGAATGAGAGCATGGGCGCAGACGGCGCACGTGGGGGGACCTCAGAATGGCGTAACGAACTGGGCAGGCAAAATTTAGCCCCGCGTCCAAGGTCTTCCTACTACGTAGTACTGGCGGCTGCCGCCGCTTTCGTCTTCTCTTCGAAAGTTAACGACCCTCCTCGCCTTGTTTCAGAGCGTTGGCGGGGCGCTCGTTGAAAGGACATCCCCCGCGGCGTCCGTCCGAGATGGCTCTCACCCTCGGTTGCCTCACACACGCTCGGGTTACGGGCTTGACCGAAGCACCCCAACCTCCTCTTACTCTCTCTCTCTCTCTCCCTCTCCTTTTGCTTTGTTATGTTTTTTTTCTGTTTTTTTATTGCAAAAATAAACCGTTCATTGCCGAACGCCCCTTTTCCGCCCCAAATGTAGCGCCAACGGTCCGAACAAGCTGTCAAGGTTTCAACACTAACCGTCATCTTATTAAAAAATTATAAGTGATTTCTTTTTTTACGTTTTAATGGGAAAATGGGGTAAATTTTCGCCAGTTTCTGGCATCTGGCGCCATAAAGCTCCATGTATTCGAGAGCTCTGTCGGCCGCCATTTTCCCGTTCAAATTTTAAGAAAATCACTAATAACTTTCGAAATAAAATAACGGTCAGTGCTGAAACTTTGGCTTCTGGTTTGGACTGCGCTAACGCTGCGATTGGGCGGAGAATTGAGCGTTCGGCGATGCGTAGTTTATGTCTGCAACGAAGAAAACCCTGTACATTCTTTTTTAGACACTTTGTATTTACAGCGTAGTTCAGCAACACGCCGCTCTTACATCACACCGTTGCGGTGGCGCTGTTGTCGGCAGTGCGCATGTGCAGACGCTCTACTTCACGCTAATCTGGCTTCTGCGTTCGTTTGTATAAGCGCAGACTCGTTCGTAACAACAGCCTGACGTCGGTCTGTATATAGTTTATTTTACGATAGACAGCAGAGGGTGCTACGAGCCAATCCAAAGTCAATCCAGTACGTGCCTTCTGATTGTCACGTGACCTTGAAAAGTGTCACGCAGTACCGTCACACGTTCAGAGCACGGGATTGGCCGGGATGTGGCTCGTAGCGTCCGCTTGGTACATCGTGAAAGGAAACGGAGACGCTTGCAACTATGGCCTCTGGGCGCTGACATCTTGGCCCTGGCGTGTGTAGAAACTATAATTGCATTCACCCCAAAAGCTGCTAAAAAAAAAAAAAAAAGTCCGGCGCTTCGCGGAGCATTTCTAATTTTCCCCTTTATGTGTTGAATTATGATAATATATGTGGGTGCACCTTGGATTAGCCTTATGTTATTTTATCGAGACGTACACGTTTCAGAAGCCAAAAACATCGCGTCTTCCTTCGACAACCAAATCTTGTAAGAACAGCTTCGCGCAGCGCATGAATAATCCGCGAAACTGAATGTTTTTTTCTTGATTCGACGACGAGTATAGTCTGCTAGTCAAGCCTTCAGTCCCTGAAAAAGCCTTCAGTCCCTGAAAAAACACAGCAGCCATCTTGGTGCTTCCCAAGTTTTAGGTGAAATACACACACAAAAAAAAGTTTTTCAGTACCTAAAATAAAAAGTTAAAACAGTCCGCGACTGAGCAAAACGATATCGCCTGCCACCTTTGTGACATCGTGTCTCAAGGTCAAGTCTGGGCGTTTTTACGTGCCGAATCAACAAAGAGTATCTGGCGCGCCCCAGCGGAAAATTGAGGATAAATTTGTATATGGACCACCTGGGGATCTTTTGACGTGCAACCGAAACTGACACCTTATATCTCAAAATTAGAAAGACATTTTTTTTTTATCGCAACGATTGGGCTGCGCTTGCTCTTCACTAAGAAACAAAATGGCGTCGCCCGCAAGATGGCCGGGATATGGAGTGCCGATGTTCCGAGCTACTCCAAGCGTGGCTTATTCAGTGGATGAATGGATAAATGCTAACAGCTGTACCCTTTATAACGGGCGGTAGCTAGCACCACCTAGCCTGGAAAAGCCCCAAAAAGTGACGTAAAAAATGACGTAGGCGCTCGCACAGTTGCCAGACTGGCGCCCAAACAAAGGTGACCAGACTCGCTTTTCAAGAGTGGATTCCTGAAAAGCCTAGCTCCTTCGTCGCCTCTCTTTCCCTTGGAGGATAACCTCTGAAAAGGTTGCGAATAGCGTCACAGAAGTCGAGAGAAAAAGGATTGCCTAAAAATTCATTTTTAAAAAAGAAGAAAGAGAAAAAGAAGCAACATTTTTTTATGTTACTTGATATTTTACGTTTTTTTCTTCTGGAAACAAAAGTTATTACATTTTGGTCCATTACCAAACCACCGTCAGAGAGAGAGAGAGAGAGAGAGAGAGAGACAGCCGTAAGTAGCCAAGTAGCAGACGTAGTAAACTTTTAAGAAAAAAGAAAAGAATGAGCGTGGGGACCTAGACTTGAGGGAAAATAAAATGGCAGAAGAAAAAACGAAACGAAATAAACAAACGAGTAACCTTAGTGAAAGTGCTTCGCTCGAACAACGAAAAGCAGACGATCTGACACTAATGCTGCCAGACGTCGGCCATTTTCGTTTGTTGAAGTTTCGTTTCTCGAACTGTCAGCCCCATCGCTTCGCGCCTCGGTTCATTTCCCAACCCCTAGCAACAGACAAACACAAAAGAAAGAAGACAAGAAACATACACGACGAAATTTCGAAGACAAAGATGCCCAGGACAGAAAGAAAGAAACACAAAATGGGAGGAAAAAGCACGGGGCAGTCCGCCATCTTTTTTTTTTCTCCTTGCTTTCCAGTGGAAGGTTTGCTCACGCAACACAGGCACGAATGACGTTTGTGTATACGACCATTCGAGTGTTGTAAGTCGGAGTACTAGCCGTTGCATGACGTACCCGAAATCGCGCCTTCAAATCGGCAAACGTGACGTCAACTGGTTTGTGACGCCGCGACCAATGGGAGAGAAAATGAGATATCCATCCGGAGCAGCGCGAAAACCATGCCCTTTAGGTTCAACGTGACTCCGATGACGTCACGGTGTTATTCTTTCTCCATTGGCTAATATGCCTCACGTGACTCGGGGACATTTTTTACACGGATGTTCGGCCACTCACCTTTCCGGGGCAAGATGTGTTCGTTAAATTAGAATAGAGTAAACATGGAAAAGCAAAAAATGAATCTGAGCAACACACAAATACATCGAGATTAAGTAAGAAAAAGTTGGGGCGCAAGGGAGAGTATGATGGTCGAACATAATAGACTAAAACCCCGAGACAATTCACGGCTCCAGCAAAACGGAAGGCAAGCGAGGGAAGTTGTGGTGGTTGTGTCCACTACAACGAAAACGGCAGCAAAGACAGGGACGCGGAGAAAACCGTGACTCATAATGGCCTAACGAATTGTAGGTGCGCCTTGAATTGCTTCTCGTGTTGTGAAGGGCCAAAAATTGTCCCGGTTGATCGTTACCGTTTTTGAGCGTGGTATACAGAAGGACATCAGGTGTAGTTCTTCCATCGCTTCCCCGAACAAGGCTAAGCCTCTGGCAGCTCGCTTGCGGCAAGCCGCCAACAGACCGCCACAGGTTTTGAACGCAGTAGCTGAACATCGGGGCTAACAGCTGAGCTTCCACATGGCACAGCCTGACAGCTGTCTTCGGCCGCCATATTTGTGAAGTGGCGACCCCTTCAAATCGCTGACGTCGCGAATAGGGAGAACGAGAGACGATGCATGACACAGAATGTCTCAAGACTTTTGTGCAGCGTCGTCCCCTGTTCTCGTTTGTGTCAGGGTTGCAGTCTACTACATCAAAACGTCGCCATGGGTTTGATCCCCACCCCCTGCCCGTTTCGATCTGGATGAGTTTCGTACAGGCACGTTGCGTCGTTATCATATATATTGTGAAACGTATTTCGTTAGCTAGATTTCGCAATATATATGGCAAGGAGGTGCCCATTTTATAATTGTATGCACTGTAATTAATGTCTAAGTAAAAGAGCACAACTAGGATTCAACCTCAAGTACTGCGACGCAAAGTTGTACCAATCACGGGTATTTTAGGCGACCTACCAGACTGATAACCTTTAGATTCAGTTAAAATGTATGCGAATTAGGTAAACAAATAGGTGTTGAGTCGAGTAAACACGACGTTTTGTATGTTAATCTAGATTTTCTTTTACTGTTTTGTCGAAATTAAATAACGCAGTTTTTTTTTTGGTACCTGAATATAAAAGTAGCTTGTATGAATTATATATAAAAAAAAAAGCTATAAAGTTTCTCGTTTCACGGTTGAAATAGTGCCTATTGCCAAAACAACGCCAAAAATGTATTCGCTAATTAGCGGTTCATTCCGGTCGGAACCGCTTCGAACCGTTATTTTTGATCCCCGGAACTGAACCGAAAGCCGTGAACCTGAACCGAACCGATGAAAAATTCGGTTCGATACTCTAGCTATCATCATCATCGCACCATGCGTCATCGCACCATGCTGCTGCTCCTTTCCTACTTGACCTTGATGAGAAAAATAAATTGGGTGGAAGGATCGGCTCGCGCAAGTGTTTTGAGGAAAGATGGACGCTCCAGCTACTTTAGAGTGGACGTAAATTTTTAATGAGATAACTGTGAAAATTGCACGTTCCCACGGCTTTTACGTTCCTTTCTTCTAATACGAAAGTTAGAAGGTCCATAACATTATATCGCGTATTCAATATTGGAGTAAGGAAGCAATCGAAACCTTAAAAAATGAAAGGGTTTTAAAGTGAAGTTTAAAAAATAGCCCACTTGGCTCCACAAAACATGTAATTTTGTGAAACACACATTAGGGCAACAATTCCGAAAGACCTCTCGTTAATTTTTATTTATTATAACATCGAGTATGTCAATCAAGCACGGAAGAAGAGATTATCACTCGCCCGACATCGTAATGAAGGAGAAAAAAATAATAAACCCGCAGTCATATTAATAAGGTATAAAATAGAGCCTTCTTAATTTGTATTCGAACGCGCAATGTAAAAAATAAATGCGCTAGCAAAGTTATATTTCAATATCTGTTTTCAAAATTCTTTGGATGAATGAATCGAAACACCGCTTCGTAGCCATTCGCAATGGCCACTCTCTTAGGGCAAAGCAAGCCGAAGTTGTAGAAATCGCTCTGCCGTCACAGAATAACAACTCGTGCGTACCCTTTCTAGCCTCGACCTCTGTGGGTGGCATTGACTAAAAATTACAATGCAAATATTAAAAAAAAGAGAGAGAAGAAAATTTAGTTGACGACACCGAAATGTCTTAAAAAAGAATAAAGAAAAAGCAGCAGATCGATCAATTTTACACAATATACCCAGGTGTTGAACTTTTCCTGGTTTCATAACCGGGAAATAGAACCCGGAAAAAAAAAAAGTCATAAAGACAAGCAAGAAACTGATATTGAACATTTGATACTGAACCCGAACCTGAGCCCTACCACTGTTTCATGTGACGGTTTCCGGTTCGCTGCAAAAGGGTTAAGGACTGTGCTATGTGTAAATGCGTGCGCCGCGCCCCTTTCTTATTTTTTTTTTGACGGCGTTTTTCGCGCTGGGTTTATAACGTTTGTAGCGGCGGCGTAAACGCGGCGAAGTATTGTTTAGTTAAATAGCGGTAGTGTGAGGAGAGGTCAATAGCATTCAAACAAATAAAGGAATATTACGCGTGTGTGCAGGAGGGCGCTCTTGGGGTTCGGCATCCCTGTCAAACACGCGTACGCGTGCAGTGCAGCGATCGTTCACGGCAACACGTTCGTGCATCTAGCTTCGGCTTTACTAGCACATAAAGTCAGATCAGGGGACTTCACATCGGGGAGAAATTCCTCTCTTTGCTCCCCGGGATAGGCACCACGTGGTAACGACGTCCCGCATTTTGCGCGGAGCCGCGCTGACCGGGACATCCCAGGGGATGGGGGAGCTTGTTGCTCGGCCCGCACAATCGCTTCCCCTCTTTCCCTTGGCGTGGGATCTCTAATGCAATTGGCGGTATTTTATTCGCGTGTCTGGTAACTTTACAGATTTTGCTCGGCGAAATGTCGTCGGTGGCTTCGGGATCGTCTAACTTTGTTGTGGCTTGCTCTGTTGCGCATCTGGTCCGAGACACCCGAGGAGTCTTCGGTATTCATCGATGCCGCCCTCCAGCCACTCCTCATACAACTGGTTTTTGATTGCACGTCTTTTGTGTCGCATCCACCCATTCGATACGCATCTTTCTTCTTAGCATGAAGCGGTACTTCGTCGTCCTCTGCATCAAACAGCGCCGCTGCTATAATCGCCTATCGCCACTTCTTCATGTACACGCCTTGATTTTTCTACCTTCGTCAGCCTCGCACCTAGCCGTGTTGTCGAGAGTGCGGCCGCTGGATGCGTTTGATAACAGGGAGTTTTCGTAGACCGCGTTTCCCCTCCGCTAAGCCCTCCGAAACGAAGAAGCCGCTCCTGCGCCTGCGCGCCGATGGCGCTTGACTGTGGAGTTCCGGGTATCGTAGCGGGTTGCGGAGAGCGTTGCAGGACGGTTCCCCGCCGTTCGTGCGAATGCTCGAGTCGGGGAGGGAGATTCCACTGGTTCCGCCGATCACTGACGTCACGCCCAAACAATGGCCGACTCAAATAATTGCCACAGCAGCTAC
>JAZHYW010042103.1:0-32556 GCA_037355805.1 Ixodes ricinus | reverse complement strand
AGGAACATCAATCTTTTGAGGTTCTGATGGTCTATCGAGATATCCTGGTGGTGGGAAGGGCAATATCAACCGGGCAATATCAGAACGTTTCGATGGTCCGTCAGCCACTAAAAAAAACGTTTTGATGGTCTGTAGAGCAACCTATGGTCCCTCAACCACCATCAGAAAATGTCTGATGCTCCATCAGACATAGTCAAGTAAGACTGTCGGAACGTCAAAGAATTCTGATGGGCCATCAAAAAAGTCTGCAGGGCCATCAGGAAGGGCTGTTGTGCCGTCAAAGAGGTGTGAAGGGCCGTCATGAAGGTCTCGATTGGCCATCAAGAAGGTCTGATGGGCTATCAAGAAAGTTTGATGGACCATCAAAACTTTCGGACAGTCTTTTCGATCGGGCAGGCACCGATATATAGCACCGAGAAATGGTGTGGGCAGATATGGCTGACAGATTTCTTTTATTGAAAAGCTAATTTAAAGAACGGCTAGGTGTTCCCAATCATTTCAAATCATCATTAGGATCACACTATAAGAACAATAAAAAACAATCACGAATCGAAAAATGGTGCATCATGCCTTATTGTTGTTGAGCTGAGTAATTTCTAATTCTAGGCTTTTAGAAAAAGGAAGAAGCACTGGGTGTCGCCTGCCACGGTACTTCTATTGTTTAAATGCTTACGATAACTCAGTAATGCATAAAATGTCCACGCCACAAAGAGAGAAGTAAAAAAAACGTTTGCCACTAATTCTGAGCATGAAACTTTGGCAAGAGATAGAGTGCGATGAACATGAAGAAGCGAAGTCTCTTAGCGAAACGTCGGTGTACATTTGAATCTTTCCGAGAGGTTTCTTTCCGAGTATATACCACGACCGTTTTGTAGCCGAAGCTGAGGCCCCAGTCACGGTGCAAGAGAGAGGTGACTGAACGGCGCCACCCCATGAAGGAGCAAGTGTGTCGAAGCTTCACTCCAATTTCTGATAAACACTGTGAAAGGGCGCAGCATGAGGGGAGCTCGGGAAACCTTCCTTAAGGGGCCCTGCCATCATACTTAATTCGTCTACCTTTTTTGCGGTTTCCACGTCTCTTGGGGTTCGGGCAAGTCAGCGGGCACAGAGAGAGTAATTAAATATCAGTGCATCATATTTTAACCGGACGACGCGGAAACCTCCTCTACCGACGGGGGCGACCCGCGGTACCGAAAGCGCGCGATATGTGACGTCTTAGGTCCTGGGCTTACTACTGGTCAGAGCCGCTAGAAGCTTCTTTTTAGTCGAAATAAAAAATATAAGTGGCGCGAACCGTTTCAATTATTTATTAAAGTAGTTTTTGTTCAGTATTTTAGATCAGAAAAGAAACAAATGCAGTTTATAACGTACGGAAACAAGAAATGACCCGTCGACATACCCGCCACCAAGCGGTGGAAAAGGCGGCGCATACTAGAAAGGAGTAGTGGGATCAGGCGCCGACACGGAAAGGTCCCGGATGTACGCGGCGGCGCTGCGGTCATATCGACTGGAGATCCGACCGGCTCCGAGCGTTTTGAAGGCCTTCGGCGAGCAGCTTTGTCTTGCGGTTTGGCCGTTTCGCGGTATAGCAGCGCGAAGTGGCTCCCATTCTGAAGTGATCTTTACCCCGTGTTTGCTGTCGTTTGTGGCCAATGAAGTGTTATGCCGGATTAGTGCTTTAATCGCGCAGCAAATGCAATGAGAGCCGCTCTGGCTGCCTGCTGCATACAGCCTATCCAGAACATGCTTTAGTGGCGCCCTCTCGCGCCGTCGACACGGAGTGCGGCAGCCGTGAGCGCTCGCTGAGCTCACTACCCCTCCTCTAGTTCACGGCCACGCAAGCAACCGAGGACGTCATGAAGCAGGTTATTTTTTGCTTGCTTTTGTTATCTCAATTTACCTATAACTTTTAATATAAAGCGAAATTCGAGAAAAAAAAAGTTTCATTAAGCTACTACGTTCAGTGCGCTCAGGTTCGGTGCAAATTAAAAACCAGTAAAACGTCATTGCAGGGCCCCTTAAACTGCCTTTAACCCCCCCCCCCCCAAAAAAAAAAAAGTATTTTTTGTTAGGCGGCTTGATATGGTGTCAGGAGACTACGCAATCAATATTTTGCTACACAGTAATGTATATTTTTAAATAAAAACATACTTATCGAAACCGAAACTGAAACACGAGCACGGAAGCTTATGGCCGGAAGTCACGTGGCTACACCCGAGAGCAATTCTTTTTATTTATTTTTTTATTTTTTGCTACGTTTCTTTGGCGTGTGAAGCAGACGACGAAGTTGCGCGCACCGTTTGTCGTGCAATAGACTACTTCCATAAATCCCTGCATGCAACACGGCGCGCGTTGCACTCTGGGAACCAGTTGGACGGGGAGGAGAGTGGCGTGGTTTCGGTTTCGATCAACACGTCGACAAGATATCATACACAAAGCGTGGACTATTAACGGCCGTTATCTCATGCTTTCTGGTTCCGAGAGCGTCATTTGTGGTCTCTAAACTAACCTAAATGGCCAGACGTCGAAGCTTTAGCACAAGCCCGAGACGTATAGGTTGTCTTAAGGCCTGCTTGTTGTATTTTTGTACTTGAGCCTTTCTGTTAGCGTTTCTAGGTATGTGGACGAGCCAGTGCTGGGAATCTCGACGCTGCGAAGCTCGGGGATCTTGCTTGTGTACGAATCAACAAGCTGTAGCAACCAATAAGTATGCGTACATCGGGCTCGCGCCTTTACGTTAGTGTTGTTGATCAGGAAGTTTGTTTGTTTCGTGCGTCCATAGACGAAATATAACTTTTTGCAATTACTGTTTTTCTTAATACGTCTGAATACGCGAGGTAAAACTCGGAGGCGCCATTGAAAAGCTCCATTTGAACACACTTCTCATCTCTTATCTGTACTGCCCCGCAGCACTTCACGAAGTGAAGTCCCCAACCGCTTGCATTCCACTAATATTTAACATCGCGTATGCGCATAAAGTTATCCTGCAATCATATAGGCACATTCGCACATACAAAGCTGTTGTAAGAAAGCAAAAGTCTGAGCACTTGAGTGAAGAATGTCGCACCGTTTGTATCATGCCGATATCGTACCGCATGTCAATCTTATCATGCTGCTTCTGCTATGTCATCTATAGCACTGAGTAATGCAGCCGGTACCGCCCCCCCCCCCCCCCTGTTTTTGGCTATATAAACGATGCTAAATTAACCTTGAGTGTTGTTGCGTTCACGAAGCCAGCAGTGTCGGACTGACTCTCTTACCAGCCGAGAGCCGGCTGATACACCGTTCGCCGGAAGTGCGCCGGACGGGCGTGAACCCTATGCGGTGCGCCAAACGAACGAAATTATTCAAAGCGAATTTGACGGTTGCTAATGCCCATAATATGTGTTATGTGTTTGCTTTCTTCCTGACTGAGTATGCCGAGACAATTTCAGACACACCGTTCAGGAACAGATCTTAGGCGTCAGGAAAAGCTCGTTCAAAAAGACTTAGCGAGGAGTAGGGGACGCTTGTTAGGGCCTCCGTCGTAGCTCCGATCTCAGCGTTTGCGAAAACTTAATCTTCTATCAGCGTAATATTTGAGTATGAGATATGTGATGACACGAGGAAGACATCATAGTAACTTTTGTGCAGTAGTGAGGTCGAATTTTTTGCGTTTCCTTAAAAGTTCATGCGCCAACGCTGGCTTCAACTTTGATAATCCTGTGAGGATGCGGCTTGCTTTTCGCCCAATGAAGTAACAAGAAGCGGACGTTTGGCAAACGAAATACGTGTAGGACTCAAGGTGACCAAATTTCAGTTGTAGTTCACTGGTACCAGACGGGATTACTGACATTTAGCTCGAAGATGCACTCGTGGGGTGAGGTGACTAAGCCACGTCTTACTACGTTTGCATTACGCACGTACAATATCCGGTGTTTCGGGAACCAAGGAAAGTGCCCCGGTCTTCGTTTTGTATCGCTCGATAATGAGTGTATTGTACATTCGTAAAAAGTCAGATAATCGAAAACGCAAGGAGCGCGTTCGGTCGCGGCGTGGTAGCATGAGATGAACCGGCTCAGTCGAAACCGAAACTGAGTGGCCAACTAGTTCCTAGAGTGCACGGCGTGGTATTTCGCCGCGATGGGGCGCGCCGGTTTTGGAAGAAGTCTATTGTATCGCACTTATATCCCTTCCGCTCGATGTTCTGCGCTTGAAGATCGATTGGCCGATACCACGAATGACAGTTCCAAAGTAGCAACCTCGCGTCCGTCGCACCGTTGGTCTATCCTGCGCCGCCATCGCGTCGTCCGTCCCGCGGTATGCCCGCCGTACTTCGCCGTATATTGAGAATGACGTGTACACGCACTTCCTATGATCTGTGCAGCCTTTTTTTTTTCATTCAACGTATTTGCAGCTTTTTTGGAGGCCACAAGAAATGGGGTTCGTATTCTTTTGTATTTTTAATATTAATGTGTGCGTAAGATTACCCGCGACTTTGAATATATTTGGTACACATAGTTTGAATGCCACTTGACCATGGCAAAAGAGCGAGCGGAACTGAAACCCGCCGATTCTCGATCGGCTCTTTTTGGGCGGAAAGAAAACAAATTTCGAGCAGCAAATTGTGTTTGGGGTAGTTTGGCTCTTAGAGGTCATGCTCAAATAAAAAATTCGGCGAGCATATATTCGCGACTCCAGCGAACTATAGGGGGCGCGCTGGTCAGGCAAAATGGTGGACGAAAGGAGGTCGTTGTCGTCGTTCAGCACACGGACCACTATACATTTCTTGCACTACAGCGTAAAATCGGTGTTACATATAACAACAAAGTGATTTTTCGACGGAAAAAACCTCCTATTCAGTGCGTAGGAATGACACGGCGGAAGCATAAAAATAATTACTGGAAACTATGTTTGTTTCTATGCTGCCTACGAGAACCAAGCAGCGATAGCAGACGACAGAGTCGGAACGACCTCCTCTCATGAGCCTCTCTGCGTTGCCGCTACGCGGCGTCGATTTTGCTGGAGTCGCCGAGTGTCCTTTTATTGGCTGTCCGAACAAGACACCGCATGTCATGTTTTCGAAGTTTCACGGCATATGCCGTAAAAATTGCTGTTCGCGTGTCCGTTACCAGTTTAGACCTCAACCACGAAAACAGCACGGTCTTCACCCTCGCCACCTGCTGTCGTCTCTTCCCGTCCTTGTTTTCGGGAAATTGGGGATCGATAACAGCAGCGGAGGCCTTGATGTCAGCCAGTACAAGCTGAGGTCTCTGGTTTCGCCATTCTGCCAATGCGCTATGAACATGCGTTTGCCCACAATGTGCTCGGCGAAAACGTAGACGTTCTGGGTTTGTTCGAAAAAAACAGTCCAGCTTTTAATGGGAACCCAAGCGTGTAAGTACAGTTATCTGGAATTGAAACACGGACACGCGAGCGACACTAAAACTTTATATAAGTGCGACTTTAAAAAAAAACGCGCTGACATTGCTTTAAGCTTGAGAGCAGTATATATCACTAAATTCTCTAGGTTATTTTGGTGAAAGGAAAAGTGGTCCTCTGCCAAGAGCCCTGACAACAAATCACGTTCTGAAAGCCTGTCTGGTTTGCTGCCAGACATCCTCAGACTGTAGACACCGATCCCCGCGATGTCGTTGCAGGGATTGGTATCTCTTCAGTCTAAGGCTGTCTGGCACCAACTCTACGATGACCTCGTGTCCATCGCGTACGCCTGCCATGCGATCGATTGCCGAAAAAATACCATAATCACCAATAAGTTAGTTCAAAACTCATTCATCTTCATAACCATCTGATATCGAAATACTTGTCTGAAGAAAAAGCAGACTTTTGGAGCCTATTGATATGTAGAATTCTGTGTTTTCGGAGTTTATATTTGAATCAAATCGAAAGAGGTCTTCGGAGTATTTTTTTAAAAATTTATTTGCACCTCAAATTTTTAGTTCTTTCTAGCTTTATTTATTGTCCACAAAAATTCTGAGTTTTTCTCGGGTGCTGAATATTATTGGCCTAGGCAGAAAATAGCAGTCAGCGAACTTATTGAAACTGAGTTCTCAGAGACAAACAGGACAAGCTGAGTCTTAGACGATATTAATGGGTTTGTTGAAAATAAATGGACACTGTTAATTAAGCACAATCACCTGTCCCGATACAAGATTCCAGCGGCTGGATCTGCAATCTGGAATTTTGGTGCTCAACATTGCGAATTCGGCGTCTTTTTCATTAGTAAGTTGCACGCGGCAAAAACTTAAAGCAGTAAAGGCTAGTTATGACGATCGTAGGAATACGTATGGTGCAGGTACCTGAGTGAAACGTATTCCTTGGATTAATGAATAGAAAGCTTTCGCTTCGGACCCATCGCGTCCAGGTACGAAGAGAGTCCGGCTGCATTTCGAATCCCTGTCATCAACGCAAACGGGATAAGATAACGTGCTTATACGTTCGGGGTAAGAAAGAGTGCATATAAGTTCATACTTTAACAAAAAGAAGCTTGAGAAATCGACCAATGATGATCTAAGAATGAGACTTGTTTAAGAGGAAGGTCTGAAGTTGTACGGATTGAAAGGCCAGACGTATTCGACTACTATCGTACGGAGTTCACCCCTTTTTGTGATAAGGTTTAAAAAAAACACGTTATTTTGTTTAAAAAAATTAAAATAAAACATCGCAAAATTGATATTGAATTAAAAAAAATTAAACCAGTCGAGCCGTTTCTTTTTCTTTTTTACGACGGGCAGTTTTTACGTTTTTAGTTTTTTCAGAGAAATTCCAAACCGCACTATTTTATATTGACGAGTGTTTTTGTTTTTTATCTGATTTATCCGAAGACGCATCACCCTGGTCATTTATTATACAGAAGTTACCCAGCATTGCCCAAAGGCGTTACTCATGTACAGGGTTAATTCTGTTCACGTTATGGGCATCTACATGCAGACGCGTCTACCTCTCGGCTATTCACTAATCAATTACGGACGGCATTCCCGTTTTCAAAGACTCTCTGAAGCTGGCTCTGGCCGACTTCTTCCGGAAGGACAGGGGTCCTTTTACAGCTACCCCGGCTCCTTCACGACTCCGCCGTGCAGCGAAGTGGTCCGGTGGCTGCTGTTCGCTGTCACAGCGCCTGTTCAGGAGGAGTGGATAAGCGCTCATGCCATCATCGTCGCTTCGGTCCCCGCATTCGTGCAAACTAGGGAGGACATCATTTTCTCTCGTTGTTTGCTGCAGAGCTGTCAAAGTTTCTCATGGAAAGTGATTAAGTTACAGTCAGATTTACATCAGTTTAAATACAATTAAGTTAGAGTTGCACGAATACAATTGCAACTCGTTAAAGTTAGTTACTGATAAATGTACTTAATTTGCATCGTAGTTAAATGTCACATATCTCGAGAAGAACGGCTAGAGGCACTGGGACTACCCCACGCGTCGTTCGGTTCCCAAGAATACAATTGTTCAGACCCGCTCTGTTTAAATCACTAATCATATCAGGTTTCAAGGCAGTGGCGTAAACCTCGTATACTGAAAATTCAGTATATCAGGTTTCAAGGCAGTGGCGTAAACATCATATACTGAAAATTCAGCAATCGAATATGTGTTCATTTTTGAACTCACATTGATTCGTCTATAATATATTGAGATCACGAAAGAACAAATCCTTCTTACAAGGAGAAAAAAGAAAATTAAACGAAAAGCTGCTCACTGCGCTATCTAAGCAGCATGAATGACGAAAAGTAAGCAAGAGTTTTCCGTTGACAACAGCGCCTCCACGCGATGAGAGCTTCGAGAAATTCGGAAAGTAACTGCGACTAAATCAAGTTACGGCCAATCTACTGAGGCATGGCAGCACATATGGTTCCAATGCGGCACTGACACATAGTTGGCTGCAAGAGCCAGTGGGCGGCAGGGAGCCGTTTGAGGTGTCTCTACTATAATCGAGAAAACATTTCTCGGTTATGCAGTCAAAGGTGCGAGAGCGTGTGCTCGAGAACCGTCTGGTTCATCTTGCTCGGTCCGTTCACAATCTGTTTCAGGCGCCAACACAACTGCGTTTCGCGCGCTTTCTGCTTTTCGGCGCAGATACCAACTGCTTCAAAACGGGTTCTCTTCGGGCTTTCTTGGGTGCAGGCATTAGATCCCACAAAGACCCATCGAACACTGCGGCTCTAGAGGCTAGCTTCTTTGTGCAGTATCCCGTACATGACCCCCGGTTTAAAGAGCCTGCTGCACACAGTCGTAAATGGAAAATTATCGATTAGAACGGAGCTCTCCCTCGGTATCTTTTCCTTCCATGGGTGCTTAGCCATTCATCGCTTAGGCATCTGGCGCTAAGGCACGCCAAAAGTCTTCCCCGGTGTTGACTCGCAGTTCGGGAGACAACAGTAAATCATTCAGTCACGCGAAGCGGAGCCCGTTGAGCAGCAGGGTGGAACAGCGCGAATGGTTGGGTTGCCGCGCCTCATCGTAGAACGATGCGCATATACTTTCTTCTTCGACCGGACAGACCGTATGAGAAAGAAGCGCGCGAATCCAGTCCGGCCGTGACTCAAGGAACGCCAGCGCACGGATACCCAAAGTTTTCACCTCAATGCCACAGCAAAAAAGTTGTCCTAATGTATATCAGGAGTGGCACTTCGAAATGCTTGTCACTGTGTTTCGCTTCCTCTAAAGTCGACCTATACTCGGGGACAACTTTTCTTGGCAATGCAGTAAAAAGTAAGAACAGACTTTTAAGTAATCCGTTCAAACTTAAAAGTAACGAAATTACTTGTAATCCTTTACATTTATCAGTAATTTTGTAAAGGAATGAAACGTATTTTACAAAGTAATTGTAAAGTATTTTATTGACTTATTTAGGTAAGGGAATGTTTGTAACCCGCTACATTTTCGTTGCATTCACGGGGGAAAAAGTTGGGTGGTGCAGCTGCGATACCTGCAACCTTAGATGGAGCAGCTGGTACAGTCGGACCTGCATCCGCTGAGGCAGCTGCTAAAGCACCCACTGAGGTGGATCCATATCAGCTCCTAAACTTCCTAGAACGTGATATGGTAAGTAGATTTGGTAATTTTTTGCTTTATAGGAGATACCTCTGGCTAGAAAGCATTTCTATGCTCGCACAACGTCTTCATGATGAAAAGGACTTGACAATTTGTCATTGACCATGTAGATCTCGATAAATGTTGCTCAAATGAGATCTCTCTTTCAGCACCATCGCCACAAATTATTGTTTTTTGGTGTTGCATCACTTTACCAGCAGTGGTGTAAGAAGCAAGTTTATAATGTCTTGAAAAACATATCTAAGGCGACATCTCTTTGTAGAAAGTTTAGACCCGCATCTCTAACATTCTGCTCAACATTTTGTGTGCATAGGGCAGAAAGACTTGGAGCATCATATTCCCCATTAATTACCTTTGGCCCATACAATAAACCCTTTTCAGAAGTGAGTGCATGTCCAAGGCCGCCATGTCTTCAACGCGTATCCCGAGTGCGCGTTGGAAACAAGCGCCGCGTCAGTGATTGGCGTGGATAGACGTGAGTGCAACGTCAGCGTTCCACGTGGACTTCGATCCAATCACAGCTTTCGTGTCTAAGAAATGGCGACCGTCAATGTTACTTGCTTAGGTTTTGAAAATGGTCTATTCTTTCTATGTTCACCAGGTACATGGGAATGAAACTCCAGCAATCTTGGAGCATAAAGTGGCTTCTTTTCTTTTAAAGCGTTAGTTTTATAGTCCCAACCACGCTCGAGGTTGCATATCAGTGGGCGCATCTTCTCATGTTCTCTACCCATTACGCCGACCGAAAAGTTCAGGGGGCGGGGTGGGAAGGGAGGGGGATCATGAAACACCATCTAAGGAGCTGGGCTAGGAGTCAAAGAGGGCTGGAAAGGGAAGAGCGAAATCACAAGGCGTACGGTCAGCCAGTGAGCGCACTGTCAGGTTTTTCTGAGCCGGCCAAATATTCTTTGCCAGCACCCGACGCTACAAGAGGGCTTGCCACCCAGTACCCCTCTCAGTTCGACAGCGGCAGAATCAGGAGACGTAACAAAAGAGCTTGATAGCTCGAGCAGCGTAGTACTGTTGGATTGGCGCCTCCCAGGACGTTTGAAAATTATTCGATTAAGAAAAGGGTTAAACTAACGAAAGCTTACTTTAATCAATATGCACGAAGCAGCATTTCATGAAAAGAGGATCTCACCACCAAATACATCGGTTTCGCCTCCTCTTTTAATTTTTTATAGGTGCATTTCTATGACGGTTGATGTCAAGGTGACGTGGAAAGCCTGGGGTGACAACATAGTGAACCAGGACATAAGGCCAAGCGTTGCTGTGAAGAACCTGGCCATTGCTCTGTTGGGGTCCAGTGTCCTTCTGCAGAGGACTGTGACCGAAGTGGTGTCGAATGCCAGTCTTAACAAGGACAGCAGGCTGCCTCTGACACCCAAGAAAGTGGCATTCCTAAGAGGTGAGTGCAAATTATCTCACGTAAATGTAACCTAAGCAGTTATTTGAAAAATCTTCTCAATCAAGGCATTATCTTGGCTGCTAGTTGATATTATACTGGGAGTTCACAATGTTTCGGTGGTCTTTGGATGGACCGCATAAAACTGACGAGGTTGAGCTCACAGGTGTAACGTAATAGTGGAAGCTTTCAGTAAAATTATGGGAAGATTAGGTAACCTCAGTAAAACACAAAAGCTATATTTTTTATACTTTACGTGCAAACACCCGATTTTTTTTTGTGCCACTGGCCTTTATTTAGGCTATATGAAGTAAGCAATGCGTAGGACATTTCCATTTTATTCCAATCATTTGCAGTTGCAATACATGCCGCAGTGGCCCTAAATAATATGTGACGTCTTCACAAAAAAAAAAGGCTCTGCAAAGTTTTCTTTTTAAGAGAATTGTTGCAATTCGCAACAATTCTCTTCTTTCTTCTTCTTTTTGACTGAAGGGGGTTTATGTCCTTACCTTTGAAATGCTGAAGCCACCGCTTTCAGGCATGCCCTTGTAATAAATCATAGCGCAATATGCCCATTTATCTGGTCACTTCGATGTGCCTATGGAACAATGTGAACTCCCAGAAGGTATTGTGTAAAATTACAGTAGCTCGAAGTACTTGTCATGCAGTGGCAAACAAAAGCAGGGTTATAATATGTGATGTATATTAGTACTCTCAATCACCGGTAGGATGTTTGAACACTCTTAATCACTTCCTCTAAACTGAATTCAGCATCAGCATTGTACTTATTTTTTAATGGTTTGATCTTGGCTTGCTCAAACATTAGATAGGAGAGGGGCACCATATGTCGGGTCTCAAACACGCGGCCCGCTTGGCGTTTGCTAGCGGCCCGCGCAGTCAGGCATATGTGTAAAAAAAATTACATTAAAGGCGCGTTCCCACCGGCGATGCGATCTAGTCGCGCGATAACTTTCATCGCAAAAGCGACCATCGCGGTCAAAAAAGCGACGCGATTTGAGCAGTCGCTTCCTGACCCGACTTTCTGCGATGCGATATAGTCGCGTAGCGGCTGAGCCAATCAACGGCGTTCGGAGCGAGAGTTTTCGAAGAACGACTCGCCTACGAAGGCGTTGGACTCGTTCATCGCGCACGCCAGTGTGACCATCGAATTTTTTGCGATGCGATCTATCTTGTCGCGCGACTACTTACAACGCCGGTGGGAATGCGCCTTAAGGGTATAACCAGCACTTTTTTCTAGGGATTTTGGTTGTGGAAAACGGTGACATGGTGACGGTATCTTTCATGAGCCCAATACTCGTCAAAACCACGAACTGGACGTAAAACGCTTTCAAATGGCGATGATTGCTAATTGCTATACAGGCAAACCTACTTATATCGAACTCGCAAAAAACTGTCTACCAGATCGATATGGTTGAAAAAACCCTGAGACTGCGAGTAAACGACACAACACTAAAAAGTCTCTACAAGTACGATATAGCGGGTAATTCTACATGAAAGTTTGAATGAATCTGACGACAAACAAACACGACATATTTAGAAAAGTTGTTTACTCTCGAAGGAGCGTCAGTACGTCATAAGGGACGCTCGACGTGGCTATTCAGTGGCCGCTTCTTCGTTTTTCAAGGTCTCACCGGCTCATCCTAGGAGCCTTCATGTGCACATGAAGGCACTCTAGCTCATCCTCTCCCCACTTCCGGGCGGTCGACGCGCTTGCCCTTCTGCAAGCTGGCTTTCCCCCAATGGTTCGCCCGCGTTGGGGGAAAGCCAGCTTGCAGAGCTAAACGGCGCTCTTGGCAGTTCGATCTATCGGGAGACGCTGCAATTTCCGTTCAAAGTAACCGCATTTTTCGCTATGCATTTTTATTGCAGCTACTAGTCTGTTCACAAAGAGTTTGATACAAGGAATAGTTCGATATAATCAAGTTTGACATCATACAGAATGTGCCATTTTAATCCGAACATAATTTAAAAAAAAAGGGGGCGAGAGTTATGTGATGTCTTTTTCGCTGTGTATTTGTGGGGCTCGGCGGACATAGATAAGGCGATAACCGTCAGAATATGTTGACTAATTAACCAAGATTTGTTAATTAACTTTTTAATTATTGATTTTATAGGCCATGTCGCAATTGCAATTTTCAAGTGTGTCATTACTAAAGGCTATTCCAAATGAAACTGTTCATGAAAGTGATGTGGCATGTGATCTAAATAAACATTTGTTTAGGCGTTACCTCTACAAGCTGTGCTCCTTTAAATATTTCGTCATTGCATATTTTTCAGAATGCCTAGTGATGAAGCTCCGTGGCCAAAAACATCATGTGGATGTCATTGCTGTAATGTCGACGACAGCAGAAGTGAACCACATACTGGGAGAAAAAATAAACGACCGGCGAAAGCAAGAAAAATGAAGAGCCAAGCAGTAAATAAAAATAGAACCAGCCGGTTCTTGGCAATGGTCTGCAGTGAAATACGGTGTCAAGCATGCATTCCCCCACAGGTTCCCACACAGATTGCCCACAGAGCATTGGGTTACGAAACCCTATGGGTTACCCACACAGCTCCCACAGGACTTTGTCCTACACAGCTCCTATACACCAACTCATGTTTACAAACAAACCGGAGCGCCCGGAGCGCCCTAGTGGACGCCACCGGCGCCGCGCATGCGCGATGGGGGTGTGGGCAAGAAGCTTGCCGTCGCCCATAAACAAACCATTGAAATGCGATGTTGTCGGCGTCGGTGTGAGTCCCCCTGCCCTTTTTCGCGTTCGAATTGTTGATTCTACGTCTCTCTGGCGATGACTGACCACTTGAGCGACGTCAGCGAAATTAACGAGGCTCGTTACACCGCAAACCTTCGCGTGAATAATCTGACATGCGGCGATCCATTCCGCGTAGACGCCGCAGAATGTACGCTAAAGCCTGATTCACATGATAAGATTTTGCTCGTAATTTTCAGTAGCGACGTCGCTCGGTATGTAAAAGCGTGAACCGTAGCTGAGATGGTCGACGTCGATACTGAAAATCGCAAGCAGAATCGGACCAATTGAATCAGGCATAACAAGTCGGTGATGGCCACTGGTAACAATGATCAACACCTCCTTGTATCTACTGTTTACGTCGAGCCTGCTTACCAACCTTCAACCGTAAGTCTTTTGAGGCCTGCACTTACTTCTTATCGCAAGTACCGGGCCCATGTTTGGTCTACGGGCCGGTGTCCTCTAAAAGAGCAGACGACAAGCAGAAACGTTTGAAAGAGCAGACGACAGTTTCGAACGACCAGGCGGCCGTTTGAACTTGAAGACGCACTAAACGTAGTCCGCAGGTGGTCCGTACAACTTGACGGTTTTCCGGCGTTCATGTTGGAACAAAACAAATAAGTCTAATGACCACAAGTATCCGTGAATTCAACCCAAAGTGCTTCCCGCCCAAGCAATCGTGGTCCGACGGCGTCTCGTTTTCCCTTTTCACGGCACATATTCACGTTCTCGGACGAACCGAGCACATGAAAACTGACCTTCAAACCTTTCTGGACTCTTTTGGTACAGCCCCAGTCGACACATTTTGACGAGAAGGCAGGTTTTTGTCTGGTTCCTTTCAAAATAACGCAGGAATACACGTCTCACATGGGCCCTTCCGCCCAAAGCTCCGGACCGGAATTGCGTCCGACGCGCCACCACCGCGCCGTGACGTAACACAGATGAGTTCGTGTATAGGATCTCTGCAGGACCCACACAGATCCCGTAGACCCACACAGACTGTGCGGTGTCCCATGGGGACCTATACACCCACACAAACTCTGTGGGGATCCACACACCCAAGCAAACTGTGCGGGGACCCATAGGGGCCCGAACACCCAGATAGTTCCTGTGGGACCCACACGGTTTCATAACCCCATGGGTCTGCGGGTTTTGGAGCGGGGGCGACGGGACCCCCCCTCCCCTTCCCGAGAAAGCGGAAGGAAAGGAAACTAGCCACGCAAGCGTTTGGAACGACGACGAAGAGAGGGCGGTGCGAGCGTAGACATGACCGACGCGGTACAGCGGCAAATCTTTGAGAAACCTTTATGGTTTACCTGATAGTTTACTGATCTTGAAAATGGTGCCTATTGATAACTAATCTACTGAAAATGCATATCCAAGTGAGGAGACGTATAAGCTTTTGCATAGAATGAAGCGATTTCGTATAAAATTCGGGAGCTGAGTGTTTTTTGACGCACACAAAAAATTCACGGAACCCTAGCTATAAACAGCTTCGCTGTAATATATGGCAACTTTCAGCGATGGTGGTACCTTGGTGACAGAATCGCGCACCCTAGCTCCTGGATGATCGGCTTCAGAATGAAGGGGCTTACTTACACGTTCCAGACGTGGAAGTATAAGGTCCAAAATAAGAATTACTGCTGTCCCTGTGGGGGGACGCTGCTGTTGCCTCACCTCACATTTAGCTGAAGAACACCCAGCTGTTGTACGGCCGACCCGTGCTACATGCGTTTTTGACGGCATCAAGAAACGGTAGGCACGGCTTACATGCGTCTACATTTCCGTTTTAATCGACATTATATTTTGTTTTATGAGGAATTTCCTGACGTTTTTGCTGGTTATATATCAAAAAGCTCCATCCTATTATTCACCGACGTCTCCACCAAGGCGCGACATGTGTTCAGAGCTAATGGAAGATTGATATAAAACATAATATATAATGTAATTCCTATGTGTAATTACCGTGTCTTGCTATTTTCCTGTACTACCGTTTGGCGATATTTGCCGGCTAAGATATGTTTATGTAATATATTCACATACATTGATTTTATTCGACGTTTAATTATATGTATTACAATTTTAAAGCTTTGCGGTTCTAACAGCGTCAAACTGCGGCTGTAACAAAGCTTTGCGCTTTCACCAGGGAAACATCTTCATTTAGAAACGAGGCAAGACGTCCGACGAGACTTTCGAGAGCCAGCTGTTGCTCAAGGTCACAAAAGTGTGACTGGTGGCAACAATAAATGCTTCCATAGCACTCTTGTGTTTTGTGTTTTACCCTAGGAGAGTAAGGTAGAAAGTAACGTCGCGAAAGTACCGGATTACTTTTTGTGGTAACTGTCACATACTTTTATGGAAGGGTAATTGCAACTGTAATTAGTTACAATTTAACCTTGTGCAATTGTAAATGTAATTCCTTACTTTTTTTAGTAACGTGTACAAGTCTGGGTACGTCCACGCATGCCCTTTCCCATTTTTAGCGCTGATTAAATCCCTTCACACGCTCTCTTCCTCTAGTCGGAAATGCCCCAAAAAGTTGTCCCCAGGTATAGTCGTCAGCACAATCTACCAGACAGCATTAAGAAAGAAGTTATGACCGCGGCCCTTGTTGACACCGTTTCGAACGTCTACAATCCATATAGACCATGCACAGTTCACGTAGCTTTATTAATAAAAGTTATTATCATTGCTTTATTGCAGTGAATCTCGCCGAGACCATAAAGCGAAGGGAATATTAAGAAGCTAAGGTCTTCTATATAAAAAGAGGGCGCTTTTATTTGAGCAGGGGATATATATCTTGACCTGTCACGGCAGGAACGACGCATACACCTTCCTGTCGTTGAGGCGCTGAGGGGGCGGAAATTGTCGACCAGCTTCCGGCCTTTCTTCCTGCCCGGCCGCTCACGAAGACTTTTCAGCTGCAAATAAGAGCCAGAGCGGTCTTGACTGCGAACGCATTCCTAAGCTGCCACAGCTTTTTGCGACACTCAAGAACAAACTATCATTCCTGTAGACGTAATGATTAAAACAGCGCAAAAGGGCAAAGACACAGAAAAGGAACACGCAAGACAGACATCAGAGGTTGTCTCTGTGTACTGCCTACCAGCTCGCGCAGTTTACCAAACACCACCTAGAATAGTCAAAGCCTGTGCACTAGAATTCTGATGTAATTACAGAGATCAAACGAAGAAAAATATTGGGCACAAGTCCTGAGTCAGCATTTCGGCTAGGCCTCATATCCAATCAACGTAATGAAGGGCGCCATCTGACTGTGCTGACGTTCCATGTATGAAGAGGAGGACGTTTACAGGCCTTGATCATCTAGGGGTCGTGTTGATTTCCGAAGAAATGAAGATCACGCGAGCACAGCTGTGGTCGGCGCTCAATGTAGCACTGTTGCAACGCACGCACGAGATACACGTACTCTAAGACGCCCTCTCTAGTCCTCGGGAGGAAAAGTGATGCACCATTCATTGTTGTGGAAATGCTCGAGTCACGTGCCGCGCGCCACTTCCGGGAAGAACATGGCGTCTGAAATCAAGCTCAGTGCTACTAGAGTGTACTAGAAGGGACCAGTGGATTTAGGTACTTCCGCATGTGGAAAAAAACCGGCTAATCCAAGCCACTTCGCTCGTAGCGCCTCTAGGCGCGCTACGAGCGAAGTGGTTGGATAAGCCTTTTTTCTGAGAGAACGCGTTTCGTTTCAAACCCAAGCTCGACCGGCACACTGGACGTGGTCATAAAAACAATAGAACGCCGGATTATATTTTTTATGCAACCTGAGACGTCAGTCGTCACGTACATAAAGTCACCGCGACCTGACTTGTTGTCACAGCGCCATGCGACATCAGGACGATGCCTTGACGTCAACGTCGTCATCGACGTTGACAACGCGCATTACACGACATCAAGACTGCTTTCTGACGTCATATTGCGTTGACAACGACGACGATGTCAACGTTAACGTTGATGACGACGACGACAACGTCACGGGACGTCAAGATGACGGCGTCCTTGTCAATGCGACGTCATAAGGACGCTTGGTGCCAGTTCGTCGACGTCGTTGTCGACATGACGCAACTCAACGTCACGAAGACCGTCAGACGTCCCGAAAACTTCAGGACGTCGACGTTGACGTCATCGTCGACGACGTTACACGACGTCAAGACTTCGTCGTGACTGCGCGTCGACGTTGATGCTGTCGAAGGCGATGACATCACACGCCGCCACTTTAACGATGACGTCAGGACGACGTTAACGTGACGTCATAGCGATGTTTGACGTTGCGTGGGGCGTCGACGTCAACGTCGACATCGATGACCACGTCCACGTCGTCCTCGACGCGGCGCGCGACGTCATGACCGCGTTGCAATGGCGACTTCATGTCGCGCAACAGCGTCGTCCTCAACGCGGCGCGATGTCACGACCGCGTCACAACGGCGACTTGATGTCGGGTAACGGCGTTGTCCTCAACGCGATGTCACGACTGCGTTACAACGGCGACTTGATGTCGCAAAACGGCGTCATCCTCGACGCGATGGGATGTCACGACGGCCTTACGACAGCATCTTGGCGTCGCGTAACGTCGTAGTCGACAATGACGTCGTGGCGATCGTCACAACGTCACGTTGTTGTGTCGTGGTGCTTTGCCGTTACCTCTGACGTCAAAATCATAAAAAATACAATATAGCCCCAAGGGGGTATATATTGCCCATATGACCTTGACCTGTATCGTTGCTCGATCGCACGCAGCAAAGGTGGCGCTGCGATCGAAGTGGCTTGGTTTCACCTGATCGCTTTCCACATTTTGAGGTGCAACTGAAAGCATGAGCGGAGCTCTGTAGCTCGTCCCACTCGTTTTTTCTAGTACACTCTAGTGCTACGCTGTGCCGCCGTGATCTTCCCAGGGGCTGCACGTTGCACGTGCCCCTTGCATCGACGCACCTTGCGCTACTCTTAAAACATGAAGGGAATTTAGTACGCACCCAAAGTTTTGGCTTAATTGCCAAGAAAAGTTGTCCCCGAGTATATTCTTTTAGAATAAGCAGATTGGATCAATGGTCGTAGTAGAGGACTCTGCACTTGCTAAGCCAATGGCAAGTGAAGCTAGCGATGCATTAAAGGGATACCTCAGTAAAATTTGAAATATACCCATCGTGTTCAGAAAAAGGCTGAATATGATCCACAATATCCGTAAATGACAATCGCACGTTTGTATTTTGAGCCTAATGGTTATATTTTCCGTTATAAACGGCCCACTCTGGCAAGCGCTCGGAGAGCAGCCAGCGGAGAGCACGTCACATCCGCCGCGATTGTGACGTAGTTTGTTTCGGGACCTTAACTCCGGACGCAGCGGACGCTGTGAGCTATCCCAGCCAATCCCGCTCTGTGCACGTAGCCCGTGATACGCTTTCCGCGCGTCGCTGTGTCCCCTTTCCAAGGTCACGTGACATTCACACAACCTCGGAGAGAGGCCTCGTAGCCTCCGCTGAAAGTAGCCGAAGCACACCAGCGATCGGGCCACCGCAAGTAACCTGTCTTTGTACGCATTTTGAGGGACCGGTTAATCTTCTATAATCTTGTAGAGGGACACTAGCGACTTCTGAAACACACAAAAAAGAGAGTCTCGGGGAGAGGGAGTTCCTCCTTCAGCTGTTCTCTCGTCGTGGCCGGAGGCGAGACAGTTCTCGTCACTACTTGTCAAGGTTCCTAGACGGGCATTACAAACGAAGCGTTAGTGAGATCCACCAGGTGCTCTTTACTAATCGTTTAATTCGTTTTAAAATTTCTTTTCCTGTCTTTTTCAACGAGGGATTGGCGTGTCTGATGTGATAATGCTCCCTTGAACACGAATAGACCAAGAAATGACGTCACCAGGCGAAAATCGAGGGAGCACTTTCTTGGACTTGTAAAGACACCAGTCGGAGACGCGTTCCCGGCACCATAGCATATCTGGCGGAGCATCGCATTGTTCGCTCGGCCAACGCCACTACCGGAAGCGGCCGACGCGGCGAAGGACAGAGGCCAATCAGGACGTAGTACGCCGTTTGGCTCCCGCCTGCAGGCTCCGAGTGCTACATAAGCATGCTCCCAGCCATATCTGGACAATCTCTTTCCCAACAAACACTCGATGGCTTATTAACACTCGAAACTACATTATTATAGATTACTTGCTCGTTTCGTCGAATTTGTTTGGAGCTTTTACGAATATGACGCGTTTAAACGAAGTTTTATAAGTGGTTGGTTTCAGTAGATGTTCACTTTCCCCTTTGGCAACACTGACAGTCGGGCTTTTCGCGTCGAGCGGCGTTCGCAGCTTGTTCGTCTCGTGGAGTTCAGAGGGGAACGAATACGCGGCGGCCCGTCGTTGTCGATTGTTACCGCGTGAATTTTGCCGTGAAAGTTCGCTCCATGAAGTCTAGCCTTTAGGCTTAGTTTGTGGTTTGTCCCCGTGCTTATCGAGTCAAGAACGGAACGTTCTACATGTCGTGTTTTCACTAACTGTATCGTGCAGGGCACATGCGCGACACTGCTAGCGCGAACGAGCCATCGCCGGATGTATTATATTCGTAGAATCACGAGGCTTTTATGAAAACGGACTAGTGTGAAAGAGCAATACTCATTTGTGGCAGAAGCTGAAAATTTGAGGCCTGCCAAAATATGTAAACTGAAAAAAAAAACACGAATGTTCGTGTCGTATTAATAATATTCCGCAGTATACGTCGTCCGCGAGCGTATTCTCAATAAAAAGAAAATCGGTTCTGCTTCAAAACTAAAAATATCTGCATACTATATAGAAACACACGATCTCCCGTAGAGGTCGGTGATATTGACGGAGTGTCAATCTTCCGCGCCTGTTTTCTTTCGATGTCACGAGTGTCGTCGTGGCGGCGACGCCCGGCGCTACCGGAATAACCGGACGGCAGACGGGTCTAAAAATATGGCGGGCCGTGTGTACCCAGCGCCACACATGCCCATCGATCGGACAGGCGGGACGAGCTCAACGACCCAGGCACATAACTTCTGACAGCCAGAGCAACGCCTCAAATTAGTTGCTGTTAGCGTCCCTGCCCCCGCCCTGCTCTGCTTTTAACAACTAAATCGTCCCTTCGACAAAAAAAAAAATCGCTAGTTGTGGTGATTAGGCTATTTACGTGGTCGGAATCGAGGGCTTGTAGATGACCTTTTTTTCCAAAACAACGACTGCGACGATGTGAAATGAACGTTGCGAAAGGGCGCTGTCCATGCACAGCAATGGCGGCTCACTGGCATAGCTTCGGGATCCCTGGGCGTGGAGCATTATGTTTTGTTACTTTCAGATTTGTTTTTCGACATCGGCTAATACCCTCGTATAATTGGCTGCGGAACAATAATAAGATGCGTCCGAGCTAGCCACGTCCAGTGTTTTTGAAGACGCGAGTGCCGGGACCTGCGCGACCGAAAGTCGTCGCTGTGGTCGCAATTCGCGATTGGTCAAACGCTCGCTGTGACGTCTTCATCTGGATTAATTTTTCTTTCGTCGACGGAAATGAGCGCGAGGTCAGAGTGTCAACTGCGACGATGCTGGTTTAAGGACGAGATGACTCCGAACTTCTGTCGTTATTTTTACGCACGCCATCAAACTTGTAGTTCGCAACTGATGATGAGTATAGTCAAGATTAGGCGACTCATGACGTCACGGCGAGGCCAATTCCGGTCGTGACGTCACGAACGGCAACCATGAGAGGGCGCCACCGAAACATATTGGTAAACACCCCATGGACTGCTTCAATACGTAAGTGGTACGTGTTTGTCAACTCCTTGTTCTTTGGACATTTTCGTTTCGTGCGAATCTCGACGACTGCACGTGTCCGCAACTTGTCCCGGCCATGGGTATTTTCTTGTTTTTATCGAGGAGGCGCCGGATGTGCTTTGTGTAGACTATACTCGACGTCAACTACTATGTGATACGTTATCACTGCTAGCGTAGCTTCGGCGGTGATCCTATAGGCTACCAAAGCAACTTGTGCAGCACGTGACGTCCTTTGGCGTCTCCTCTGCACGAAAGCGCGTCCGACTGAGACGTAAGACGAAGTCACGTGCCCTCGCAGCATTACGGGGCTGCCCATTGACAGTGTAGCACAATTTAGTTGACGCCTTGTGAATCATCATATGAAAAGTCTCGGGGCACATACCGGCGTGCGGTCGTGTATCACTATACTGCGTGGTGCACGTTAAAGACCCCAGCAGTTAGCGGTTGTACCGCACTGGCTAAATTGCTCATCTACAGCTGAGACACCAGACGCCCACTGAGGCAGACTAACTTCCGGCTGTATAAACATACACACAGCAATTTGCTTTTGTGCCTCGAGGCACACCTTAAAACAATTTTCTCGTGACGTGTACCCACGAGAGCTCACGTGGAGGAAAATCAGCAATTTTGCAGCAAATGACGCTAGTTAAAAACACATCTATTTTACAGAAAAACTTAAATCTGAAATGCGAAACCATCATTTTCTACTAAACTCTATCCCCACTTGCGGTGATTGACTCTCCACGCAACGCAAATAGCTAATCAGTCTATGGTAGCATAGGTCAATTACCATATCAAAATAGCGTTATCAGCCCTCATTGCGATTGGTGACGCGGTTATAAGCGCCTGGGACTCTTCATTTTCAACCACTCCTGTAAATTGCAATGATAGCCGATTCAAAACTCAGTGAGCAAGTCGCCCCGGAAATCAGATTTAGACGGTGGTAAACCGTTACATTTACCGAAAACTTAACAGTTAGCTTCAATGCGGTCCGTGAGATCACAGCATCACGCTGCAAGAGCAATCAAACAAATCGCGAAGACAGCCAAGAACGGTGCCATACGTGGATACACATCCCCTTTATAAGTTTTCAGCGAGCGGCTTAGGGACTTTAGAGTGATTTGTTGTTATTTTTTTTCGATCACAAAAGAAAGAAAAATGATTTTCGTCAGTACTTAATGGTCATACCTGACAAAATCGGCATTCTTAGAATGTTATTTTCTTTTTTTGTCGGTAAATCTAATAATATTGTTGTGCGTGTCTTTATTGTTTATACAGCTAGAAGTTAGTCAGCCTCATTGGCCGCCCGTTGTCTCACTTCTAGATGAGAAATCTAGCCAGTGCAGTACAGCCGCTCGCCTGGTGTCTTCGGTGCAATCGCTTTGTGCACCGAGACTCGATACCATGACTTCCGACGAGAACACCATTGGCTGTAGCGGAAGTCACACGATCGCTTACGCCAGCCAACGGGAGTGAGGGGTCATGTTGACTGCGTCACGCTCGGCGTTGATCGTTTTGGCGGGTGGTATCGAATGGGCTTACGCCCGCTGAATTTAGCAGGATTCGGCGTACATAAAGCATAAGCATCATTTTGCGCAAAAGGCTAGCTCACAAATTTGCGCTTGTGCGTCACCGAGTTTGTTGCAATCGCTTACCTCTGCTTACGCCGAGAAAACACAGTTACCGATCTCCGCTTATTTCCTTCCCGCTGTGTGTTCAGCATCTATATCTGTCATGTGCCAGGACATGTCCACTCCTCGTGGCCATTGACGCGCTCCCCTTTCCTTTTTGTTTCTGTTTTCTAGCATAATTAACGTGTCTTCCTTGCCATATATTTTCTACATTTTTAGGCACCATTATTTCACCACGAGACTATAAAAAATTTGGACAATCTTATAACCGATAATTTCTCACAAATACTGCGTACACCTGATCTCGCAAATACTGCAAAAGCTACACTCTGGCTCGGAGAATATAAGCATATCGCAGTTGTATCAGTGCTACCCGATAGATGGCGTCAGTGTGTTCTTTCGTCTAAATACCAGACGTGCCCCCGAGCGAGTGCTGCTCCGTTAGTTGCTGCCAAGAACCACTCATTTCAGTGCTGCGCCGCCATTTGATTTCAAGGGCTGTAAGGGGCAAGCGCCTCGCGGATTGGCGCATTTGTTTGCTACTTGCTGAACGAACACAAACGCATCAAGAGGCCAGAGCCATCACTCTAAGACGCCGCCAGCAGGTAGCTGGGACTCGACGTTTTACAGGTGGGGTCAGGGGATGGTCTTCCGATGTGGATCTATGTAACCCTATGGCACCTGCAGACACCTCATTTGCGATTTTCAAGGCCGCAAGCAAACGACGACAGGAAACTGCTGCCAGACGTATACCCCTGTCAGGCGGGCTCGTTAAAGGCCTTCGGAACGAACTCCCTTAAAGGGTCGGCGAATCAGCGCACGCCGATAAGCGCAATGTCGCGAGCTAATTCGCCCATCTTTTAAAAGGGTTCGTTCCGAAGGCCTGCCGTCTGACAGGGGTTTTACAAAAGGCTTTTTTGTCCCTTCGGTATGAAAACTACGTGGCCTCCAGAAAAGAGCTAAAAAAACTTTCAGTCTTTCCACTCTGGTGAAGAAGGAAGACCAGCGAAGCTGTACTATATGATGGGACGACCTCAAGCCCGACTTCTTGGACGACCTCAAGAACGACGCCTAGAGGAGGTCTAGGACGACCTCAGGGACGACGTCTAGGACGACCTCAAGGACGACGTCTAGGACGACGCCTAGAGAAATTCAGCCTTTCCACTCTGGTAAAAACCAGTGTTAAGGCTGGAAAGGTAACCGCCATCTATGAGCGAGGCCGGCAAGCCGGTTGTCTGGTTGCCGCCGTCGCTCATAGATGGCGGTATCTGTCCAGAGCTTTGTGTCGACATTTCTTTGTAGGGGCTTAAGCACTTCTTATGAGTTGTGAATGCGAAAGCATGAATGTCGTTCTTCTGCTCGCTTAGTTCGTCTGCAGCGCAGTGGCGTAGAGGGCCACGTTTAGCCTGCGGACGGCCGAGCGCGCGCTTTCGTGAAGTGGCCGCGCTGAGCTCGGCCGTGCAACCGCTCTGGAGTCTGCCCGGACGGGCTCTGGCTCTGCTGCCACCGCTTCCTCCCGGCCGCGCCGCAGCGTGCGCCGCGACGCCCTAAAAAAAAGCTTCTGTGGTGGCTTTTTTTTTTTAATTACGCCGCACGAGAATTACTGGGAGCCTCGTTCCTTGAATCCATCAGAAATCGTTTTCACTTGGGAAAGAGGATATTATGTGCCGTTTGGCCAACGTTTGGCGTCGTTTCAAAGCTGATGACGTCGGTTCGCTCCATGGGAGAGTTAATCCTTTCGCATTAAAAAAAGCTAGCATATCGTGTTTTCGCTCCTTGACTACGTCAAGTCAGCGAGCCCAACACAATGCATCTACTCTCACCCCTGCGTCTCCAACCCATCCAACCTCTCATCTCCTATCCCCACTCGATAAGAAGACACTGTAGAGCTATCTTGATGTGCCAAATTCCTCTTGATAAACGAATTACACTACTTTTATAGTCATGAGAGTTAGAACGTCATTTTCGAATGCACGGCCTCCAACACGCGCCCGTTGCTTTTCGCCGTGCTTTGGCTGTGCCCGCACGCTGGAGGCTAACGGGCCTCGTAGCGTCGTGGAAGGTAAGATGCTCACGCTAAAGGTGGGACAACTGAAATTTCTCCTGTCGTTCTCACTCTGTCAGCGGCTAGAGCAGCCGATCATGGTCGGACGCAAATCGTGAGAACCAGCATTTACATTCATTTGGTTCTCAAACGTGAGAACCAGATGCAACAGCCATATGACATCGCCAAACGCGTCTTCCACGTTGCAGAGAGAGTCCCGTACCTGCTCCTCCCCGACGTCTAGCAGCCTGTCGAAAACGGTCCAGGTGACCGCCTCGCTGCAGGGCGGCATGGTGAGCGAGCCCCGGTACGTGTAGAAGGCGCTCGTGTTGGGCGACAGGAAGCCGGAAAGCCGGGTGTGCGCCGAGGGGAAGTGCTGCTGGGAGCTGAAGAAGAGCAGGCGGGACAGCCGGGACAGCAGGCGTTTCTTCCGCCCGTCGCTCAGCCGGGACAGGATGGCGGCCATGGCGCGCCCGCCGGGCCCGCCGCGGTGAGAAACCTGCCAGGCGATGGACCCTTTTCCAGACCCCCTGACCTGACCCTTGCTTCCCGCTGTAGCCATTTTCGAAGGGCACCGTCCCGCACGACCAACATCGTCAGCAGCCATCTTTGCGCGTATTTCGTCTTGTTCGACGAGTATTTTTGAGCATCGGTGGTGTGGGGCATAGAAAGCGATGCAAGCCGACACTACGCCGATTGTCACGAATCGCTCAGTTCTTCAAGTTTTACAGTTTAGATTTGGTCGAACACGTTTTCGTTGTGATATTGGTGCACGTGACGATACGAAGGTTAGCTCACCGGAAAAGGTATACTGGTTGCCGGGCGTCTGTTGCTGAGCGTCTCGAGCTACGGCAGCAACCGCCGACAAGCATGCTCAATGTCATGGTGTATTTTTCTCGGTATTTTTTAATCCTAAAACTGACAGTCTCGTTCTTTTCTTTTTTTTTTCTAACCGCGAGAGCGCTGATTGTTGCTAAGAAGCTCGTTTTCTTTTGGTCAACTAAGAGTCTGCAGAATGCTGCTATTTCTTATACTACTATATAGAAGTGATCTGAGGGAAAAGAGTTGGAGGAGTTTCGTGAGCAGTCTGAGGTGCCGTCCAGTTTTGCGGTCGCAAAGGCGACGGGAGTTGAGATTTGCTGTTAGAAGGACACTGTGTCCTCGAGTTACGTTTGTACTGTGCGACGCGTGCGTGGCAGTGCGCGGCAAGGAATCGTCCGACAGACTGGGCGTCTGGACAACGTTGGAGACATCGCCATCTCCGGTCACGCGAATAGCGACAACGAGACTTTTCGTCTTCATGTATTGTGACGTCGGTACGCCTTTAGACTGTGGCATGCATTAATTTTATTTTCTCTTATTCCTACCGATTGTCCGCATAAATTGCAAATAGCTGTTTATTCAGTTTTGCATTTAATTGTTTTTTACTTGGTTTCGTTTCATTACAAGTGAAGTGTGGAAATAGATTGTTGGTGAATCACGCTTACCCTGTAGTCGCCTCCCTCGTTCATATTCACACCGGGCATGGCCCTGTTGCCCGTCAACCGGTCAGTACATTATTGCTTTTTTTTTTAAAGCAAAAAGTGGCTTTTGTTTTTGTCCCGTTTCAAACCTGCCTTGCGACAGGCGGCTCCGCGATCTTCTGACAACAATGACAATGTGTTCTGATGGGCGGGCTGCCAAAAGGTTCATTTTGTACTCGGTGACGGGTCTGTTGCGTGAACTTAAAAGCCTCTGATTTTCTGATCCTTGGGGAGAAAACCCCGTAAAAATAAGTCCCCAATTTTTTTTTGTGTGTTAAGCGATTGTAGGTTGTGTGAATAAAAAATTAGATATAACCCAATAGAGCCTTTTCATTAGTGAGTGCCACATAGTAGCTGCATAGGCCAATGATCCGGGTTCACCATTCTTTGATCACGTACTCCCAGCATGCATTGTATAAGATGAACCTCCTAAGGCCGTGGTCACACTGCTCATACATCATACAAAAGACAGGCACCACGATTCACCGCGGTATCCGTGGTTCGAATGCCGCGTGCCCAAGTTTTCTCCTCGAACTCATTGCCATGCAGCATTCGAAGTACAGAACTCGCGATGTCTCGCGTTCGAATCTGTATGCAGATTGTCTTTTGTATGAAACATAAGCAGTGTGACCGCGACCTTTAGAGTCCTCGTCTTTTGAACTGAGCGGGGAGCCGTGCTTGGGACAACTTAAAAGGGGAAGGAAAAGGAAAAGGAAAAAGAGCGAGGCAGGCAAAAGTGGAAAGCGCGAACCGTATGTACGTTGGCCTCTAAACAGCGTCTCCCGGCACCACCTCTTGACACTGACTGTGCTATGAGAGCATTTTGTTTCCCGTTATCATCTTCGCGTTTTTCCTGTTAGCTCGGTCAATGAAGAGTGCCATTACCCTAAACAGAAAAGCATTGTAGCAGCTGACCTAAATAATTTCTAACTGGCCAGTCAAGTTTTTCTTCTTTTTTTATATAAAAATTGTAATTAAATTACGAAGGAGCGCGGTGTCACAAGGTCCCGAAAAAGGTCAAGGCGGTCAGCGGTGCTTTGCAGTACCACCTAAAAGACAAGGTGGTATTGCTATGAGACAGACAAGTCACGCGTAACGATGTTCACAGGATCGTTGGTCCGCACTGCGAGGCATAAAATCCGTGCCAAGTTCTTGTGTGAAAGATATGATACTGTCTTTGCCACGATAAACTGCAGGAAACAGTCAGATTAATTTTTTTCGTCTAATCTCATTCCGAGCTTTGTCATTCTCTGGAATCCTTCTGTCATTCGCCGTGATTGGCTGTCCCCGTGTTCTGCAGGAAAGGGAACCTAGGTACCTCCCTTTTTAGGGTGCAGCGGCCGCTAGCACCTTTCCAACAGTTGCTTTCTGCGCGCCGCCATCTTCGTCTGCTGGGCTGTGGAAGGCCTGCTGAGTATGCGCTGTAGCTCAGCTGTGCGGTATAAAGCACGCTGCGCATGCGTCCACAGTTCAGTGACTCAGCATTTTTCACCCGGCTGATAAGTGCTGGAAAGGTCTAGAGTCGGTGACGGGTTAGTATTATCAGGAGAAGCTAGGTCGCCTTCTCCCCAGCGTTCGCTTTGCTAATGGCCGATTCACACGACGGACTGAACTGCGGACGGATTGGTCACGCAACGACATGTCCGCGATTCGTCCGTCTGCGCATGCCACACGAGGGAGACGGCGAGCAGACGCCAGCGAGGACGAACCGAACCCGTTCGCCACTCTACATGTGACGCGAAACTCGAACATCGCAGCGTGTCACCGTTGTCCAAGGGAGAAATCGACGTTTGCTACCGCCATAAAGAATCGTACGCCGCTGTTACGTTCAGATCCAGACAAAACACCGTGAAAGGCTTCGCGCGAAGCGCCACTAACTTCACTAACCCAAGGCAGTGACACCCGCAAAGGCATGGTCCTGCCTTAGTAGAAAGAGAAGTCCTGGGTTTGCGGAGGGGCGTTCGAAGATGCCTTCACGCACTCCGCGCTCGTGAACAACACTTCAGAACACCACATCCACAATAAAGGTCTTGCTTGATGAAACGCTGATTGGACATGCAAGAATTATCGCGGCATGCTAAACGACTTTTGACGGAAGCTTCTTGACACGGGCCCGGAGGAGTACCGAAACCTGCGTCGCGTCAGGCGGGCAAAGTTTCTGCAGTTTCTTTACGCGTCGAACCGGAATCGAGCGACAAAATGAAAACAAAATGACAAAACAACGATGCGCCATTCTTGTTATAATCGCCCGAAAACACAAAAACAAAAAAACATTGTATTGTTGCCAGATTAAACGCTTTTCAAGTTAATCTCCCGCCAAAAATCCGCGAGTGAAAAGGCGCTCGACTTTATCAGTACGCGCGTTCGCGGACTAGGCGCGGATTGCAGGAATCGGTGACCCAACTGTAGCGTGATACGCGGTCCGCGGACGAAAATGGCGATTCGGTCCGTCGTGTGGGTTAGCTTCCCGTGAACTCTTAACCTGCCACCGTAGTAAGTTGTCAGCCTTCTATGTTGAATGATGTTTTACCGGTCACGCGGGTACATATTATGATACGCCAGGTGTTGCAGTGTCACTTGGTCACTCACCCGGTATAAGGTTGCGAGTATGGCCAGTCCGTCGGAATAATAACTCGCTTCAGCGGGGACGTACTTCTGATTTGTGTGAATTATATGCGACTGGAAGGAAGAGACAACAAACGAGATCGCAGTGTCAAAAATCGATGCTGCACTGTTGAAACTTCAAATAATGTTACTAAATGGTTAGTACAGCGTATGTCGATTAAAGCTAAACAAAATACGATGTCTACCTAAGTGGAACACCAAGGGCAAATTTACACCACAAAGAATAAAAGAGCGGTGAATAGGAAGCCAGCAAAAAAATCTAAAAGTAGCCATAATATTTTACTGTTTATCATTCTCACCACCAAGTTAAGGTTGATTTCGTCAAAATGTATTTCTACCTGCTACACTGGGGTTAACTATAAGCGGCGGTCGTGATTTCTATTTTTACGTGTCTCGAGCATCAGTTATCGGATAAAATACACGGTGGAACTTTAGTCAATTATAGCTAGGTGTTCTTCGTATTCGGATAAAACCCAATATTACCCGATTTTTACACCCCGAGCAGTTCTAATGAAAATCGGATTAAACCCGATTTCTCCTCTAAAATCAGGTCTTCAAATGAGCTGAATTTATGGAAAATAAGAACAATTCTGGACCTTTTCAGGAACTGCTTCCTCGTTCACTCTTTTGATGGTGACAAACTTCTTCGATTTGTGTTTCCTCCTTATTTTCGTTTCAGAATGCGTCAGAAGGCGGAAATATACTCGCAAGACCGAGCACCATTGCTATATCATATACTTTGTTGACCTTTGCTCGTGTAACCAACACATTTCAGGTACTTGCCCTTCATAAATAAGACCTGAGAAAACCCGATTTTCGAATGGCTTCCGAAAGACCCGATTTCTCCCCCATAATCAGCGTGAAGAATAGCGCCCGATTTTGACCCTCCGATTTTGGAAACATAGAAAACCCGAAAACAAAGAGCCCTAATTATAGCCGTTACAAAAAAATAAAGAATAAAATGGCGTTACTATTTACTTCATTACAAATTAACGCGCTACTGAGAGTTGACGGTATTACGGAGACGTAACGGTATTTTACAAATGTAACGAAATACCGTTACGATTACTTCCGAAACTAACCAACGTTACATTTGCGCAGTGTTGTGCCCGTTACCGAAAAAAGTAACGAAATAGCGTTACTCGTTAGTTTGGTAAAAATTAACGCGTTATTGAGCTACGTTACTTTTTTACAAACGTAACGATATACCGTTACCGTTACTTTTCAAAAATAACGAACGTTACTTTTACGTTACTTTTACGTTACTTTTGTGTTCGAGTACATATGTTTGGCAGAGATGTATGATAAGCCTCCTTAACAAGCTTCGATAAAGATAGACATTTACAGAGTGGTTTCATAGTGTTTTGATGCGCGAAGCAGCTTAATTTTCGGCATGCAGAGTAGGCATTGAAACTGTAAATTATCTGATTCCGTCTCCTTTAGTTGATACATTTCATTCAGTCCTGGCCATGGCGACGGAGTTTCGTTATTCATGTCCATCTCACACGCAGAATGAGTCGGAGATGATAGTCAATCGGCTTTTATAAACTACAGCATGCGAACGGGGACTGCTGGAACACAACCAGCCAACCAACACCCCTCATCTTTACGCCGGTTTTAGTAACAGTCCGGTTCATACTATTACCAGAGACTGATTTACTTCACTATGTGGAACAGGACACCGGTTACCAGCACACTGGTTATAATCACTTGCTGCCTCTTATCAGCAATAGCTTTTAGTTTTTCTGCGAAAAAAAAAAAGGTTTTGTGTTTGTAAGTTTTCTTTCCAGGTTTAAAACTTTTTTATTCTTTTATTATGACCTTAGGGAATTAAAGACTAATCAAGCGAAAGATTCTTCTGTGTACAAAAGTGGGTCAGGAACTTTCAGGCAGCGAGGGAAGAGCGAGGATAAAAATTCCACAAAGGGTGTTTCTTTCTTTTCTTTTTTTTGTAACTAGAGAAACGAGCAAATCGCTTCGCCACTATAGTAGGTTACAACGTCAAGAAGGTAGCGGCAAATGCCCCTCAGGGAATCATATATCCTCTCAGCCACCTCCGCATCCAATAGCGTCCGACATCGTTTCCGTGACGTCGCCGCCAACGCTGAGCAGGGTCTTGCCTGTCTGCACATATTTGCATTATGACGACAGTGACATTAGCATTGTGGATGTCACGAGAGTTCCGTGATTAGCAGTTTCTTCGTAATCCGATCGGAAACAACGCCGAAGTCTTTACGGAGATTGGTACCAACCGATGGATACGAATTGAACTACTTTCAAGAAGATTCCGCAGTCTTCACGCAGTGAACTTTCAATAGATCCACTTTCTTTGTGCAGTCACAAGACAGTCGGCCTTACTGCATGACTGTGCCACTACTGTCCATCGAAATGTTCGTAGCATATTGGAGTGTATCGAGAGAACGTCGTGTTTCGTCTGAGACGCGACTCCGATAAATGACCACAGTTGATGGGATTTCGGAGTCTACCTATCGTTGAACTATGTAAGCCGAATTAGTTGTCATACTGTGATGTTATCACAGTAAGCTCCGAATCTCCCCCCCTCCCCCGCTGTCCACCTCTGACTGCACAAAGCAGAGGGTGAAGAGGAGGAAGGGGAGAGGAGCTGGCTGTAACGCAGTCGTTCGTTCAAGCCTTGTGAGTGGTGACACTATGAAAAAAAGAAAAAAGAGGACGAACGGAATTAGCTGGTAGCCGAAGGTTTTTTTCGCCTTCGAGAAGCGAGATAGTGTCGCCTTTTAACGAATGTCTCTTTTGATCAGAAAGTTTTTTTTTTTAAGTTTACTGTGACGGATGCTGGTTCCGTGCAGCGATAAGCTTGTGCAGGATTTTGAGATGGATGGGTGAATAGATGGACTGATAAGTGGAAAACCCACCGTTTTAGGAAATCGAAGGTTCAGAAGTCTTAGCAGCAAGATACGGCATTGCCTGGGCATTGCGTGCTCGAGCGCAAGTAGTTGCCCCTCGAGCAGAGAAGCTAGATCCTCCATTGAGCTTAGTGACCTAAATTTAGTTCCCCTAACGTCTCCAGTTTTATGCACAAGATTGCTATTCTAAACGTTAGATCAGGCGTCGTGACCTTTTCCCAAATACCTAATGTATTTCACCAGTTTTGGTCAAAAGTAACGAGTAACGAGTAACGTAATTTGATAGCCGATACCGTAAAAAAGTAACGAAAATACTTTACTCGTTAGTCATTCAGAATACTAACGAGTACGTTACTGCGTTAGCGAAAAATGTAACGCGTTACCAGTAACGTCGCTACTGAACGCGTTACCTCCCTAACACTGTATTTACGTTACTTTAGATTTCGGCGATAAGCAAAATTGCGAACTTAGACAACAACAGCTTTTGCACTGTCGTCGCTGACTTTGATATAATTAGTATCAAATGTGTCAACTATGACGGTTCCTTTCATTTTGATTGGATCGACTTTTCCTTTTTTGCAATTGATCCATTTACTTTTATGTGCAATTATAACGCTAGGCAATAAGCTTTATGGCACACGAAACACTCGTACAGGCGACGTCGCCTGTCTAATCGGAGGGCGTCAAGGCGGGAAAAATATAATCGGCAGAAAGCGCACTGAATGGCTCGGCTTATGGACCGATCACCGATGCTTCTTTGGCCCGAATGACCCTTCGTGTTGATATATATGAAACAGGCCTTAAAACTGCCCAGCCTCGTCATTGA